>CAUOFW020004337.1:0-31751 GCA_963454935.2 Ilex paraguariensis | reverse complement strand
ATCATAATAGGAGCTGATGTAAGCCTCATCTTCAACTCATGGAATGCCATCTCACAAGCATTATTCCATTCAAACTTGACCTCTTTCTGGGTCAGCTTAGTCATAGGAGAGCAGCTAATTGAGAAAAGTCCTCAATAAACCTCCTATACTACCCTGCCAATCCTAAGAAGCTGCGTATCTCGAAGACTAACTTCGGTCTGTTCCAATTTCATAACTGCTTCAACCTTCTTCAGTCCATGGAGACACCAGAAGCCAACACTACATGTCCCAAGAATTTCACTTCAGTAAGTCAAAATTCTCAATTGCTGAACTTCGCGTACAACTGATGATCTCTCAACATCTAGAGAACGATTCTCAAGTGACCCCTACGCTCTTCCTTAGACTTGGAGTAGATCAAGATGTCGTCCACAAAGACTACAACAAACTGATCTAGGTAAGGCTGAAACACCCTATGCATGAGATCCATGAATGACACTGGAGCATTCATCAATTCGAATGGCAATACTATGAACTCGAAATGCCCATACCGCGTCCTAAACGCTGTCTTAGGGATATCCGTCTCCCTAACCCTCAACTGACGGTAACCGATGCGGAGATCTATCTTGGAGTAGACCAGCGCTCCTCTTAGTTGATCAAACAAGTCATCAATCCTCGACAAATGATATCTATTATTGATAGTAACCCTATTCAATTGCCGATAGTCTATGCATAATCGAAGGGTTTTATCCTTCTTTTTGGCAAACAACACTGGAGCGCCCCAAGGTGAAGTGTTCGATCTAATGAAGCCCTTGTCTAATAATTCTTGTAACTGGACCTTCAGTTCTTGCAACTCAGTTGGCGCCATCCTATGCAAAGTCATAGAAATAGGCGATGTATGTGATACAACTTAATGGTGAAGTCTACATCTCTATGTAGAGGTAATCCCGGTAGTTCATCCAAAAAAATATCCTCATTCTCACAAACAACTTGAGGTAGACCCAACTCCTATCTCACCTCGTACTCCAGCGTAAGGCTTGCAAGCCAACCCATCAACTATCCGTGCCATCGGAAATCATACACGGCTTGGGGTAAAGCATCACCTTTTCCCTCTGGAACTTAAAACAACACCATTAGGTATATAAGCAGTAACCCTCTTCCTATTACAAACAATGACGACCCAATGTGCCGCTAACCAATCCATCCCAAGGATGACATCAAACTCCAACATGTCCATTTCCCTAAGGTCTACGGTGAGTAGAATCCCCGAGATCTCTAACTCACAGTCCCGATATATCTGATCAACTCTCACCCTAGCTCCTAGGGGAGAACTCACATGCAGTGGCTTTTCCAAGGTCTCAACCTCTAAGCCTAAGTCTTTCATACAAGATGCATCAATAAAAGAATGCGATGCACTAGAATAAAATAATACTTTAGCCCATAAGTGAGAGAGTAGAAATGTACCCTGTATCACCGACTGATCTGTCGGCTCAGTATGTGGCACCATGGCGTAGACACACCCTTGGGTTCCTGAAGTCCCAGCTTATGAGCCTTGTCCTCGACCTCAACCCATGCCCTGGTCCATCTAGCCTGATTGCGGAGTCCCCGCTCATGAAGTAGTAGGGGCCTGAGTAGTACCCTGGAACTGGTACTGGTTTCCCTGGCCCATGGTAGGGTAGTAAGGAGTTTAATATGTTTGTGGCTACCCCACTGAAGTATGGAACTGAGATGACCCGTAACCATGGGATCTCTGCCTTTGAGGGCAATCCCGTTTCATGTGACCTGGCTGGTGACAATGGAAACATGCCCGTAAGCCTGCTTCTCTGGAAGCCCTAAAGTGTCTCTCGCCTTGGGAGGATTGACCCTAGCCTTGGCCTTGATGACCGCGGCCCTGTCCTTGGAATCCTTGAGGAGTAGAAGTGCTCTTTTTCTTCCCCGAACTAGAAGAATTGGATTGACCCTCCTTCTTCTTATCTTTAACACCCACTTCCCGGATGTTCTTTGCATCTCCTACCTCTCTCTCAATGGCCATAGCTGTCATGACCATCGAGTCCAAGTCTTGTAGAAGAAGACCTACAATTTTGCTTCAGATGGACAACTTCAAGCCATTCTCAAACTTCCTCACCTTGGCCATATCAGTGGCCACATAGTTATCAACAAAACGTGCTAATTTAGTGAACTTAGCCATGTATTCTATCACCATCATCGTCCCTTGTCGCAAGTCTAAGAGCTCTCGAGCCTTTGCATGTCTTGCGGCTGTCGGGAAATACTTGCCCATGAAGAGCTCCTTGAACTCTACCCAAGTCATAGCTTCCAAATTCTTGGAGTCCTTCATCCACTCCCACCACAATTGGGATTCTCCATCTAGCTGGAATGTAGCTAGGGTTATCTTGGTGGTGTCGAAGGTGATCTCCACAGCCCTCAATACCTTATCGACTTGCCGGAACCAATGGTTGGCCACCATAGGATCCGCCCCTCCCATGAAGATCGGAGGCCGATGTGCCTTGAACTTCTAGAGGTTACTTGAGCCTCCTTGTCCTCCACTTGCACTAGTCTGTGCAATAGTGGCCACCGTAGCACTTGCCTGTGCTATGGTAGTAGCCACCGTACCAATACCCTCCACTAAGGCTTGGTGGTCAAAAGTCGGTGGTGGTTGGTTATTGTTCCGTCCACCCCGATGTCCCCTTCCACTAGTTGCCATCTACACACATGCCGGATAACAATAGATCATTTATTTAGTATCCCATGATAGAGACCAAACTTGTAACATTGAGATTTATCTCCTTGTTTCACTAGTGGAGTATATGCCACCCACTAGTAGACATTTATACCTTGAACTATGTTGTTCATTTCTTTTCCGACCCCTAAGGTTATGTTTTCTAACCCAAGTGTCTCTTTCCATATAAATTTTATCATGTGTATCATTCGCATAATCACATAGCATGTAATCATGTAACAAAATGTAAGCACATAAGATTAAATGTACAATGCATGCAATGGTCTAAACCACCATGGACTCTAAACCCCTTTTCACTCTCGCCAAGGAAGGTGTTAGATTCGTTCTCCACAAGGCCCGTATAAGATCTATGGCCTGAGCTCTAATACCAAGCTAAGACGCCTCTAAAATTGGAGGTCCTTTATTAACCGTTGACCACCCGTCAACCTGTAGAAATACTCGTGACTGTTTCCCATTCCGGCATCACGTCAATAATATCCCTTTGTTTGGGATTATAACTCACACATGTAACCTGTGTTTCTTTAATCATTTAATCCAACCGGGGTTCAATACACCCAATAGACCCCATTTAGGGTCCATTCTCATCTTTGGTACTAAAGGGTACCTAGCCCAAAGGCTTGGGAAAAGGATTTTAAAGAAAAATTCGAAGTTTGGGAAAGTGTACCAGTATGGTTTACCTTCTGAAAAATGCGTATCAGTACTGCATACCGGTACAACTTTCTTTCTGGACCAGACTGTACCGGTACACTTTGCCCAGTTTTGCCTTTTTCACCTGTTTTCCATTTCCAATCTAATTTTAACTATTCCAACATCATCTCAAACATACATAATGACGTTATTCACATAAAACTTGATATCTACAAGTTCTATTACAAGCTATTTACACGGTTACATGTCAAAATGGAATTAAACAAAAGTTTTACACAAAACTTGTTTTTAAAATCCACAACTCGGCTGTTCTTCATCGTTAAGCCCCGAATGTGAGTCCTCTCCCGGTATGAACCCCACACTTCATCTTCTTCCTTAAGCTTTCTATATCTAAAACTACTCCTAAGCTTAAGTAGCCTCCTCCTTCCAAAAACTTGTGTGAAGCTGAATAAATGGTGTAGGAATTAATACATTTTCATCCATGAGGCTTCTCTAGCTTGTGTGTGCAGACGTCCTATAAATGGAGGTGAGTTGATGGCTTGGACATGCTAGGACAAAATTAGCTTGCACCAACCATGCCTTTTTCCTTCTCTCTACTCCTTTCCCATCCTCCATCTTTCAAAGCTGACCTTAGGGTGTAGGTAGGCATGTATATATGTAGAATATGTCAGGGGTTGTGTGGGAGAATCATAGGTTGGACTCCCAAGTGGCAGAGCCTGAATTGTAGGTGTCTAGCGTTTCTGGGCCAAACCTTCCAGAAGGTCGAAACAAAACATTCTAGAAAGTTGTAAATGGGATGCTAGCTCAGGACCAATTTTTATAAATTTTTCATAACTTTTTATCCTAGCATCCGATTGATCATAAATTTTGACACAAAATAGAGGACATCCAATCTACAACTTTCATGTTTTGCATGTTTTCATATTCGAAGTGGATCATTGTCAAAAATGGGGAATACAAAGGTACTGCTACCGAATGGTGCGGGTGCCGGTACCAAAATTCAATTAGGTTTAAATAGCGGTACCTATGATACCAAGTACCTTTGCCTCCTTGATTTCTTTCACTTTACGGCCTCCTAATCCTCATTTAATGTGTCCTTCTCTTTGCCACTCATCCACACTTTGCTACAGGGTTCCAAAAGCCATCATTTACCCTATGATTGCATGCAAAATCAAAATTCCCACATTATTCATAAATTCGACTAACTCTAAGTAATTAAATGCAACGTTGAGTTAAAATGCATGTAATGAGACCATTAAATATTCAATATTACATGCTCATCACCCCCCCCCCAACTTAAGTTTTGCTAGACCCTAGCAAACTAAATGTAAAAAAATAGGCAGACAAAAATAAACCTATACTAATTCCGCTACTGCAATTAGCATATGCAACAAGTCTTTAAATCCCTAGGTGATCTATAGTGAACGAGTTTTGTCTCGTGAAGGTTTCTAGTGAAGGTACCTACAAACTTCTTTTCCTCATATCCAACATTTGAAACATATACCCGTATCCTAACTAGCGTTGGGATGTAAAAAATAGCTTGGTCCAATGCACCCGAACTAATCACACATGAATCACATCATAGGCTTAAATGCTATTCTAGAGTATCCACCTACACATTTCCTTTCAAAACTCGTGTGTATGTGCGAAATGAATATGTAATTTAAGCATAGCCTCATACTTGGTTCCTCTTGGTGATATGACAAGTGACACTTAGGCATATAGATCCATACTCATAATAACTAATTACACCCCATAGGGCTGTAATCACAATCGCACCCCGCAGGGGCCATAATCACATTTGACCATTTATGCCCCAAGTACACTTTATACATATACCAATCAATCCAAAAGTATTTAGCCCAAAATACAAGTCAACCGATAAAATTGATAAAATTTCGTATCAATTAGAATAATCAGTAAGAATATAGATTGTAGATAATCAAAGGACACTCTTTGCAAAGAGGGTTAAAAGACAAAAGCATATTATATACTACTTCATACCTCAAATCAAAAATGACTTCAATAGATGCAAATTCGAAATACTGCGAATCAAATAGGTAAACTTAGTAGTGATTTAAATTGAAATCATCGCTCAATTTTTAACCCCAAATTCTTATATATTTTTCTTCCTTTCTTTCTTTCTTCCTCTCTTCTTTTCTTTTTCTTCCTCTCTCTCTCTCTCTCTCTCTCTCTCTCTCTCTTTCTTCCCTTCTACCGAGTTTTTCAAAAGGCCACAAGGTAGGGTATCTATAGCCATCTGAACCCCTCCTCACATCATTGATGAGGTAGCAATGTTAACATCATATTGACAGTTGTCCATTTGTTTCCCATGTTTTTATTTAAGTTATACTTGTCACTCTTATAAGTATTCCACTTTATTTGACACATGCTTAATTATATATATATATATATACACACACACACACTACATCATTTTAACCATTTACCATATCATTTGGACATTACATCTTATTTATTTATTTATTTTTAATGTGAAAATGACCTATATTATAGTTAATTTTCTCGTTTCAAAGTAAGGAATTCATATTGGAGGACCATTTATTTATTTAAAAATAATTTCTAATTATATAGAATTATAATTGATGACCTAATTTACATGTTAATGATTAATATATATATGGGTTGTCACATATTCCCCACTTGAAACTGCACAGATAGAATCCCTTTTGTAGAGGAAGATCTGCTACAAAGTTACTGATTGTGATGTCAGTGTGCAACAAGTCCCTTTCCCCTTTATTTTGGACTTTTAGCATCCTTGAAGGCAGAACATTCAACACTACACCATTATCAACCAGAATTTTGTTCACTAGTTGACCATTGATATGGGCTTATATGCATAGTGGCCTTAGGTTCTTGTATAATTCCATCTTGGGAGGGTGAAATATTAATCTATATGCCCCTAGTCTCCTTGATTTATGTTCATAGACCTTTTATCAGGTCTAAATTACTTCACAATTTCTGCAAACACTACTATTGATTCAGTGCTGTCTTTCACATCTCGTACCAATTGACTTGGTTGTCCTGGTTTAGCCTTGAATGCTTCAAGCAAATCCAATAGCATGTTGCATGCTACATCATCCTTTAGGAATGATCTCCATATCTTCAAACTCCATCAATTCTTTATCTGGAAGCATACCCTTGTCTTCTTCCATCCTCCCTTTTTCCTTTTTCTAATGAATTTGCTGACACTCTTTGTGACACCCCTAAAATCAGGGGTCATTAATTAACCGTTGACCACCCACCAACCTGCGAAAATACACGTGAGTGCCGAACAATTCGACATCACGTCAATTCTATCCCTTTATTTGGGATTTCAATCGACATGTGTAACCCGTGTGTATTTTATCATTTAATTCAACCAAGACTCAATATGCCCCAATACATCTCATTTAATGCCCATTTGTATCATTGTTACTAAGGAAATCAAAGTCCAAAAGCATCGCACTTTAGTTTTAAAATTTCAAAATTTTGGAGAGAGTACCGGTACTGTTTGCTCATTGGCCCTGGTAGTACCGGTACCTTATGGATTGTAACACTGTATCGGTACTCTCTGCCTAGTTTAGCCTATTTTCACTGTTTTTCATTTTCAATCCATTCCAAGTTATCTATTTTTCATCCAAAACATGCATAATGATGTTATTCACATAAAACTTGATATCTACAAGTTCTATTATGAGCCATTTACACGGCTATAGGTCAAAATGGAATTAAACTTAAGTTTTACTCAAAGCTTATTTTCAAAAGCCACAAACCAGCTTTTCTTCACTCTCATGGCCTCGAATGTGTGTCATCTACCGGAGTATGTCTCCCACCTGAAATGTGTTCCCGTATAGGGTGAGCCAATGCCCAGTAGAATATTTCCTATAGAGGCTACGTCCTAACCTGAGTGCAAATGAATATATACATGCAACAATACATAACCAATATCCATTTCAATGCAAGAATATGTAATTAATGTTAGAATCTATCATGCCATGCTATGAAATGAGATGAGACTCATTCATGCACTTTACCCCGAGTCTTCACCGACTCCCACAATACAATGCAGTGCCAATGTGTACTTTAAATTGTCATCTATGTTACACTTCCAATGACATTTTAAAAACTAGGGTCTTTTTTGTGGTGGGTATTCATTGACTTACACCAACGACACTCAGCCGACATGGAATTCATGGACTACTACCAATGGTTCCGCATACATTGACACACTTTATAAGCTCTTATACCAATGGAGTGCAAATCCAATCACCGGGCCTTTCACCCGAGGGATATTCTAGCCCTTCTTACTAACCCCAACCCAATTTTCCATAAAATCGTATGACTAAGTCGAATCATCGATCCAACATTCCCAAGTCCACTCGTCATACACCAAATGGGGTGAAGGCGACAACCATGCACACACACCCTCAATATGTGATGTCTCCGTGCAGATGCAATGTAATGAACCATTGCTCATCAATGTCAAGTCCCACATGTAATAAATGACATATGGACAACTTAAACTACACATTTTACATACCTCATGACAATTTATATCTTATGTACATAATCACCAATTTCATCACAAGTCCATATAACAAAGCGCATATATTAACATTTGATATTCAACCACAATTCACAACAAGCATGTTATACATAATTCATGCCAATAACACATTCAATTCTCAAGGCATAAAATAAACACATAACATGCCCACCAATTGCCAATTTCCAAGAAATCATCCAATAATTTCTATACATCAACCCAAGCTAGGAATTGATTTTAAGTCATTTCAATACCCATGTCCATAACCATATTCCAATGACCTATGTTATTCATACCCTTACCCATTCCATAATACACCATAGGTAAGAAATCAACCAAAGTAGGAGAAACCCTACCTCTTAGAGTGTAAATAGAAGGTAGAAAGCCTCCTAGAACACCACCACGACTCTAAGGCTTTGATTTCCCAAAATCCTCTTCTTGGATCTTTGGTGAAATCCCTCGTTCTTGGTACGTAGATGTAGCCCGCATCGCGTAGACCAACTTTAGTTCTTTGCCCAAGCAATTCCGATCGACAGAACTTCTTGGATCGAAGGAGAAAGGTAGAAATTCTAGGTTTTCTCTCTTTCCTCTCTTCGCCTCTTCAACGTTGGAACTCAGATGACTTAGGGGTGTGAAATATCTACTTTTTTTTTTTTTCAGATATTAGCCCCTATTTATACTTTTTAATTTTAAAGACTTGGCTCACATTGAGCTACACGGCCCCCACTTGTTCGGTCTGTTTTTTGTCCCGAAAGGATTCATTACATACCGATTTAAGTTCAAATTAATTTTATTTGAAATTTAATCTAATTCTAAGAATATTTTATAAAACTCATTTTTGGGGGCATTTGGGAGGTCATCGTCACCCAATTGTCTCGTAAAATATGAAAAATTTGGCTATCTCAGAATTTGACAAAAATTGACAGGACAGCTCAATTTTGTGATACTAATCTAATGGTGAGGTCTATTATGTCATCCAAGCTCTAGAAAAATATGAATTTTAAACCCGCATTATAGTGGCAAATTATCATTTTTCCCTTTTTTTGAAAAAGTTTAAATTTTTCCCGGGTTTTTCACTTTTTCAATGTCTTAGTCAAATAGATCCAGTATCTACTTGAACCTTCTAATCCAAGAGATCATGTTTGATTTGGACTTCTTTGATCTCTTTTGGTTGTTCTCTTGTCCATTTGGGGTTTTTCTTTCCCATCGATGGACTTGGCCCTGAATAGGTCTCAAGAGGAGTTGGACTTTGCTTGCTCATCTAGGAAGCAAAGTTCCTTTACTTTCTCCTCTTTTTGGTTTTATTGAGTGGTTGAACGATGCCCCAGATGGAAATTTTAGGTGTTGAACATGGTGCCATTTTTCAACATGAATTTTAGGAGGATTCAATATTCTAGATCCAGTTCTTGTAATACCTAAACACGCATGCATAGAATTGACAACCAATATTTAATTACAAGAAATAATATGAGACTTGAACCTGAATGATGAATATATTAATATTCAAAGATAAAGTATAAATAATGATTATAGGGGTAATTTTTTTATTTAAGTGTGAAAAAGTAAATAGGAATGTTGACATGTGATATGATTTTATTATTTTATGTACGTTAGCACATGTGGAACTAATTTAGTGGATATCCAAGGAGTGAATTAAGGGTCCAAAATACAAATTTAATGGGTTATCAATATTTTGGATATATATAGGTAATGATGGAGGTACCCCACTTAGGAAGACATGCAAGGCATGCCTTTGATGCAAAAAAAAAAAAAAACAAAGGAGTCTTACACTAAGGCTTTTCGGCAAGGACAAGAACCAAAAGGAAAGGGAGAAGAAACAAAGGGAAAAAGAAGGGAAGAAGAAAAAAAGGAAAGCAGAAGGAAAGAAGAAAAAAAACCATAAGAGAAGGAGAAAAGGGAGGGTGCAAATGTAAGAATTATAATCCATTTTCTTCTTCTAAGATGTAGAAATCCAACTCTAGTATATACACTTTAAGTGTTGCATGTATTTATAGTATGGTATCTTGTATGTGTTTGGGTGTTGTGTATATATTTAAGTATGAACTTTTGTTAATGCATGAAGCATTTACCTTAATATTTATGTAGGTGTGTAAGTGAAGTTAAGGTTGTTGCATGAAAAATAAAAGAGTGAAATTTTTGTATGTGGGTTGAATTTTGGTCAAGAGATTGTGGTTTGGTGGGTAATTAGGAATCTTGCGAATTGTTTTTGAATTTTCATGAAACTCATGGGAATGAGTAATTGTAAGAAAGCATGCAATTTTATGATTTTATAGTAAATTATGTAGATTCAAGTATATTTTGGGCTACAATAATTTTATAAGAAAAGTTTACTTTGGGTGTAATGGATTCGAGAAGGAAATTTTACTTACTATGAATAGACTATTTCATGTGACTCGAATTGATTATAAACTACTAGTTTAATCGATTTGAGTAATTAACCTATTAGGTTTGGATGAATTATTGAATGTGACACGTTTAAATTACGAAACTTGATTCGAGTAAACCAAATCGAGTAAAAGAGGTACTATTTATTAATACTCTAATGAGATTGTGAATATTGGGTGCTAGGTTCGGGGATGAACACCGCATCGAACGCTGCCCAAATGCTCCAATGGAGGAGTCATTTATGAGATAGAATTTTGCGCAAGGTAGATGCACCACCCTACAACTTTTGTGATAATTTATTAGAATTTTAAACATATATTTTTGCTATGGTTATTGTTGGGAATAATTAATTGAATGGAGACACATGGTAGTATTACGAGAGTCGTTTAAGTGACGAGAGAGAATATATGATTTGAGTGGTTTAAGTAACATAAAACATAAAGTATTTATAAGGCTTGAGTTTGTCTAGGTGACAAGATTTGATTATATGGTGGAGATGGGTAAGTTACGCAATCAAAAACTCATTGTGTGATGTGGGTCATCTGAAGGAGATAAACCATTAGTGTGGCATGGGTTGTTCAAGTGACAAATGATATTTATGTGGTGATACAAGCTTGCGATACATGTTGCCTGTGTGGTGCAAGAATTTGTGCAACTATATATAACATGTGTGGTAGTTGTTATTTACACGGCGTTTTGTTTGTGTGCATGTGGGGTATTCATTGTGTGACATAATTTAATTATGTGAATATAACTATCTGTGCTGTATATTTTGCCGATGTAGTATATACAGGTTATATCTATGTGATGTAAATGAATAGCATGTATAAGGTGAAATGTAGTTTCAAAGTAAGTACCTGATGCATTGTTAAGGTTATTCCCAAATAAATAAAATTTTCTTTAACACTTGTTGTGTTCATAAATATTGATTTTATCTTGGCTCTTACTAATGGTCTTGATGACATTTCAAACAAATCCGTAAAGACATGAGGAGTCTACTGTTGAGTCTAGAAGGTCTATTGGGATGTTATTATAGGGATCATGTTTTTATGTGATTTGCACTTTTTAGTGATTAGATTAATATTATACACCCAAGTATAAGTGGTCAAATTGTAGTTTTCTCGGTTTTAAGTCCAAACATCAATCCCACAAAGAGTTTTAATAATTTGGAAACAAAATAAAATAGTTAAGTTGCTAATTCGAATATGACAGCATGTGATAGCTTGTGATGTGAGCTTATATTGATAACTAGTCTAAGTAAATGTTTATGTGCAGATAGAGTAAGACAATAATAAAAAGTATCCTTCAGTTCAAGGATCGCATATGCGTTATATTGGTAAAATAATGGAAATGCTACTTTACAGCAATTAACTTCCATGTTACTGGCAAGTCAATTGGTAGGTTTGATGTATAGAACCATCACACAGCAACTTCTTAGATTAGCTGGTGGTATCCATGACAATTGATTAATCTAAGCAAACTAGAAGGACAAGTCATTCATGAGGGTCATTTGAATTATTCATTTGTCTCCATAATAGTAGGTGAGTACATAATAAACCATAACACAGTCACTTCTTAGGTCAACTGGTGGTATTAGTCGTAACACAACAACTTCTTAGGTTAGCTGGTTATAGATGTGTCAATTGATTAATCCAAGCAAACCAGAAGGACAAGTCATTCATAAGGAATACTTGAATTATTCATTTGACTTCATTTGTGATTCATATATACCAGTTAAACATCATTAGCGTTCCGGTGGAGGATAAACCATGCCGATAGGAATGCCATGGTTGTTAGACTGATAACATTATCATTTATACCAGTTAAATGATCTGAGTAATCTAGAAGGACAAGCCATTCATGAGGATCACTTAGGTCATTCATCTGATAGTTATATATATATATATATATGAGTTAAACCCCAATAACCCAGAAGTATAAGCCATTCATGAGGATCATTTAGGTTTTGTATCATGCATCAGTTAACATCCTCAGCGTTCCGGTGGAGGACAAGCCATACCGATAGGAATGCCGTAGTTGTTTTACCGGTAGGTTGATGATGTACTGATGACATACTTCCAGGCACAACACTGAAAGTACATACATCACTGTATCATGCATGAAGCATATAATACATAAATATATAAAACATTAGCATTTCTAGAATTTAACCAGTTTTTTACTTATGTTTACTTCTTACTGAAGGATAGAACTGACTACTCACGCCCCATTGCTATAAACAAGCAAGGAGTGCAGGCAGTATTCATTACAACTAGAATTAAAATACAAAATCTAAAATGTCTTTCACAAGGAACAACTGAAACACAATCACCTTTATCATCAGTTATGACAAAAAGGTAATAGTAGTTCAACTATCCGAATAGAAAGATACAACAGGAATGTATAAGTACAAAGTTTGGACTGAAGTGCATCACGGACCGGATCGTTTTGCAACTTTTCTTTTTCTCGTTCTCTTTCTGTTTCGCTTTTCTCTTTTTCTCTCTTCTCTTGGATTTCTCTCTGGAGCTCTCTTGGTTCCGGCCTGGTTCAAATGAAGGAGGGCATGACTATTTATAGCCATTTTAGGAAGCATAAGGTGGAAAGATGAAGATAGCCATCAAGAGGGACCGTCCGGACTCCACCACCATCGTCCGGATGGTGGTGATTTGCTAGAATATCAACTTGCATGCATGCTGATTCTTCTCTTGGTTTAATTACACTTTAGCCTTTGTTGTTTCATGCTTTTATACATTGCTCCTTGCATTCTCTGGAAATTCAGCATCAAACCTTTAAAATGTTAAACATAACACACATAAAACCCTAAGTACCACACAAAACCTAATTGACTCTAATTAATAGTTTTTAGTTATTTTATCACACTAATTTGACTTTATTAACTGTTCTAATTCATATATTGATTAAGGTTAATCAATATGTCCTTTAAATTTAAATTGTGTTTTTATATGTGATATCTTTAGATCAATATTATGGTCTGTAAATAAGTAGGGCTCATGGCAAGTCATTCCATTTAGGGGTTTGGCAAATTTTTATGTGATTGTATTTATACAAAGCAAGGTAAAAAAAATGGCGTGGATATATAGTTGTTGTTAAGTTTTTTTATCATATTGTGACAGATATTGTACCTAGGGTTGGGGTGTTAAAGTTCTTGTGATTATTTTAAATCTCCTTTCCTCTTCTAGGTCTACTGCTTCTAGATTCCTGCATTTTGATTTTTTGCCAAACAGTTTCTTTGGTCGTCGATGGTCCAGCTGAGTGGTCCATTCCTTGTAATTTTTCCCTCCTGGCTTGACCTTGATAATTGGTGCCTCTTGCATCTTTTATACTGCCAAGAAAGTAAAGACGGCTAGGATAGATCTACAGATGTCCTTCACCTCTGGTGCTGAACAAAAGCCCCTTGTTAGTGAATTCACTTACCCCATCATCAAGTGGTATTGCATCTGATTTGGCTATTTCTTTAGCACATTTGAAGCACATCACCAGTTTGATCAAAAAAAAAAATGCATATCACTAGTGGCTCCTCCTCTTTGGAACCAAGCCCACTGTGGACTGGAACTTGCATTCTGGGGACAAATCTTTTTATGCCAACTAATGAACTGACAACCTTCTTGGCTCCCTGAACAATAGTAGAAACCATATTCACATTTACTTTTTTACAGAAAGGATCTTTATCTACTCCCAGGGTTTCTTCTTCCTTTCTGGCATATTTAAGCATTCCTTTTTGGATTAAGTCTTGCACATTATTTCTGAAGATGATGCAATTTTTGGTAGAATTCCTTAATTAATTATGCCATTTGTAGTATTCTTTTATTTTCCTATCTTTTTCTAGTGGGATAATATGTACTTGAGACAGGGTTATGAACTTTTGGGTTAATCATCTTATGAAAGAGAACATCAGTCATCGACAAGTCAAATGAATATTGCCTAAGGCTGGTGGTGCATCCTTTCTAAAAGGATGACTAAGTGGCATATCAATAGAGTCTTCAATCTTTTTTAGGGGGTCACACATTATTGGTGCTTTCCCTATAATTTATGCCACAACTATTTTAACCTCACCATAAAAGTCTTGAAAATAAGTTCCTAATGAGTTGTTCTTTCTCTGCTGCTCTCCTTAGATCAATATTTCATATCTAGTAGTCCTTGCTAAGAGTTAAAAAAAGGTCTCTAAACTTCATTCCTTCGAATTTGTTTCTTAATTTGAAGTCTAAACCATTTTGGGCTAATTTTACCAATTCTACTTTAGGCAAGTAAACAAGACATTTGTTTCTAGCTTTCATGAATCAGTCGATGTGCTAATTTGTAGATTCATTCAATTTGTGCCTTAATATTGATAAATTTGCCATTGACACTTCTGGTTCATTTCTAAAAAACTAAATTGAGTTAGCAGGAAATTTTATGAACCAAGTAAAGGCCATCCTTGTTAGTGACCATTGGAAAAACTTCATTTTTAAGTTCCCATTGTTTCCAATTTCCCCACAATGGAAAGTGAATTTTCCTACATATTCTGTTATGGACTGAGAGAAGAGATGGAATTCTGGGATTTTATATCCCCTTGGGAATTCCTCATAATCAATCCATGGTTGGTAAGGTTTTCTGAACACAAGCCTCACTATTTTTCTAAGGTAGGACCATAAAGATCTTGAATCATTTTCAGTAACTGGATCCTATTGAAAGCCATGATCTAGTGGCCTTCAACGTGTTCAACCTAGTAGAAGGGTTGTCCCCTTGTTCTAAGTTTGAATTCTTCTATGGGTTCCATTGGAGGCATGACAATCCTCTCATGACCTCTTCTAGGGTTCTTGTGAAGAAATTTGGGAATATTTATATAGGCTCTCCATCAAACACCATGTTAAAGTGGTTTTGATGTTATAAGCCTAGTCTTTCATTGATCACTGTTGGTGGGTGGCCTTAGGTTTTCCATAGTGAACACCATAGGACCGATGTTTCCTTCCTCCAACACTTGGTTCGTAATCGTAGTATTTGATTTTTGATTAATTTTTCCTGACATTGGTGTTTGGACATGCATCACTCATGCATAACATTAACTAATGCTAAAATTTGTAGTACCTATTTTAAATTCAGTACAGACTCTTGAATTTGCAAACTATCAAGGCCATCAAACTTGCAAACTATCATGGCCATCAAACTGGCCATTCCTAGGATTCGCGGGCTCCATTGGATTGGTACTCGAACTTGCTTCATGATTTCCACTTATTGGCATCATTTCCACAATTTCATTCATTCCAAACACAATCTCATCTTGTTTCCTAGTTCCCACCATTTTCCTTGATCCAAGTTAGGAATGTTGTCCCACCGGGCGTGCCAAAAGATATTTGCTCCAAAATCTATTGTTAACAATAGAGGAAACACAATCAACCGGCAGTTTTTAGACGATTGCTAGTGATGGGTTCAATTGCCTTGTTTCAAGACTTCCTTGGATGAAATTTAAAGTAGTCAGAACATAGAATTGTGAACTAATAAAAGAGAATCCCTTTATCAATCCAATCGAAGGTTTTTCAGTTACAGAAATATTGAATTAATAGCCTTGATTACAATAGTAACTACTTTCTAAAAACTAACTTAACACTACTCCTAAAAATGCATGGATAGTGTGTCCTTCAACTTTCTCATTTTTTGCTTTTTATAGCCACTATCCTCAATGATTTCATCTTCATCGATAGTTATCTAACTTGTAACTCCCCAGAGAATTATTCCTCTTGCAAATAAAGTTGTGTTTGACCATCTCCCACCTTTTCTCAAATTCTAATAGGTGGTTTATTCTTTAATACCCCCAATTCACCAAGTATTGGTGCATAAAAAATTATCATAATTTTATATTTTAGATCCAAATAGGTTGCTAAACAGTTTTCAATTTCAATTTTGTAGTTATTATTGATTTGATTTTTCTAGAGAAGATTTGTTGCAAAGTAGAATGTTTAGCTAGAATTAGCACAAATTTTACAAATTTAATGCTTGGTTTCTTTCACCAAATATAAATTTTTGAGCAATGGATTTTTGATTGTAATTTTTTTTTTTACTGGCAAGGACTAAGATGATTTATTTTTTTTGTTATTATATTTTGTAATTAACCTCAATTATGTTCAGATCTATGCAATTTGATTCCAATTAATTGAGATTGAGAATTGAATTGAAGATAAAACCATTCACAGACGTCTCCATTGACGTCAAACCCTCTAGAACAACATTTGAGATTCAAAAGACTCGGTGGCCAAGTCATTTGCAAGGCTATTAATGACCTTCTGTCGATTAACATCGAACACCATTTGAGACTTCTTTGAGAAACCTTAAAATTTTTGGAGTATTAAGTTGGTTTTTGATTGTGAGTTAGATCTGGTTATAGTTGTTTCTGTGAACTTTGTATTGGATCTATTAATGTTATTACATTACTGTAGCATAAGGCCTTGAGCAATTGATTTAAATTTTGTAGGTATTGTAGTCAACAAACTTTTGCCATTATATTTATGATTTTGGTTTTTGAGTTCACTGTTGTGACCAAGTCTCATTAGTCCTATTATTATTTATGGGTTTATTATTTTTTTCCACTATTTTTGAGTTCATTGTGTTTGACTTCTATTTTTGAATTCACTGTTTTGCTTTTCGTTGTTTTCTATATTAGTGTAGCACAAGGCCTTGAGCAGTGGTTTAAATTTTGTAGGTATTTGGAGTTGGTAAACTTTTTTCCATTATATTTATGATTTTTGTTTTTGAGTTCACTATTCTAACTATGTCTCATTAGTCCTATCATTATTTTTGAGTTTATTTTTTTCACTGTTTTTGCGTTCATTGTCTTTGAATTATATTTCTTTAGTTCATTGTTTTGGTTTTCGTTATTTCTATCGATTAGTATGTGAGAGGAAATAAAGTAAGAGAATGTCTTGAATTTGTTCACTATCCAACTTTAATGCCCCAAAATCTACCCTGGTAGGCATTACTATCTATAACCATTCATATCATGAGAGAAACTTATAAATTCAACAAATAATAAAAATTTCATTCATCATCTATAATAACTAAACTATCATCCAAAATAAATATGTCAGACTATGTCAATTACATCCAAAAATCAAATATTATCTTGCAGCAAAATAAATAAAATATTATCCTTAACATTGTCTCATAATTAACCTCCCAAGCTAAAACATAAAGGAAACATTTCTAAATGTTGACCTCGGGATCCACGTTCCCATTAATCTGAGCTTCCCAATTTACCCGCTCATCCAATTCAAACTCTTCCTCTAAACCAAAATCTGAAAAAAGATGTTGTTTATAGGGGGTGAGCACTAAGCTTTGTAGAAAGATCCTCCCAAGCTTGAATAAGGTTTTGAAAACATATAAAATAGGTTAGTCTCATTTTACAAAATATCATATATAACTTTTGAAATAAAATAGTGACAGTTCTTTAGATCTCAAGTTTATGTCGTAGCAATAAATTAAATGAAGAAGTCAAACCAACTTTCAAACAACATATTATTACCAACACTGTATCTCAAGTATATAATAAGACTTCATATGAGTACACAAATTGAGAATATCCTGACTCACACACACACCCAATCCTCGCAAGGATAAACAACTTTAGGAAGGGCGTATACCGACGCATCGGTAATGACAAATCCAAGCCAAAAATAGTATACTGGTCCTTAGGCTCGATACCCATGAGCAAATAATAATTTGGTCCTTGAAAAGCACCAACCCCACTACGAGTGGTAGAGAATCTTCAAACCCACTTGGAGTAAGAAAGGCATCTACCCACTCTACAATACCCGGTCAACAGTCATCCATGTTCATCAAGACATCTTGGGGTTTAAAATTAGGTAAAGAATCTTTAGATCACGGACCTAAGGTATTTATAGGCTGAAAAATAAAGAATTCCTGTGTGGGTGCCGATAGTAGGTTTCCTATGACTTCCAACAAAATTTTGACCTAGTTGGAGGCCGATTCATGCAATTTTTGGGAAATACACTTTTATAGCCCTTAAAGTCTAATTTTTATTGTAAAAATATCAGGTCAATCGAAAATTAGGTTAAAAATTTATAGCTAAAACACTAAGGTTATATCAAATTCCTTTCTACCCAAATCCTATCCAAAATAGGTTTTAACTCTAGAATACTTATAAACTTCTAATATAACTCATATAACCTCTTTCAATGTTTTTCAACCTTCCGAATTCAATGGAAAATTTGTTTTAACATAAAAATATTTATAAAATTACTTAATCACCCTTATCAAATTTAAACTTCTCCAAAACTCAATTTACCTAGAACGTAAATACGTATGAAACTCAAGTTTTATAATCAATCTTTTAACAATGATTCTAAGTTTTTACCATCATTTTATTCATTTGAGGAGAACTCTTAAGACAATATTATCTTTTTTTTTAATTTTAACATGGGGTCTTATACCAACAACTTCTGTCAGACCTCTCGTAATGCCAAATTTTGTAACACTATTTTTTGCGTTCTCTATTTTGAGTTCATTATTTATATTTTTGGAATATTTTTGAGTTTACTATTTTCTTTTTGAACATCTTAATTAATTTTTTTGTTCACTGTCTTTTTCAAGTCTCATCACTTTTTTTTGACTTCATTGTTTAAGAGTTCGCCTTTTTTTTCCCCCACTATTTATAAGTTAAATATTGTTGAATTCAATGTCTTTGAGTTTTGTTTTTTAGTTCACTATTTTGGTTTTTGTTGTTTCTATCGATTGGTAGTGCGATGAAAGAAAGTAAGGGAATGTCTTGAATCTGTTCAATGTCTAACAACTTCCTATTGGGTATTCTTGTAATGCCAAACAGTGAGCACCAGTTTTGGTGTTCATTGTTTATTTTTTTATAAGATTTTTGAGTTTACTATTTTTTATATATGTTTTTCAATTCAAATTAAGCATCTTAACAAATTATATTTTTCACTATCATGACCAAGTCTCATTATCCCAACTAATATTTTTAAGTTCACTTTTTTCAATGTTTTTAGATTTACTATTTTTGTGTTCACTGTTTTGGCTTCGATTGTTTCTATCGATCAAGATGTGAGAGGAAAGAAAGTAAGAGAATGTCTTGAATTTGTTCACCGTCCAACAACTTCCCGTTTGACATTTTGATTATATGTCATACAAATTTATCTTATAAATTGTATTTTTGGTATATATTGCTCAATTTAAATTTTTAATATTTTGTAGTTCACAGTTTGTGAAGTATTTATAAATTAAGAGTTTTATTCTATTAAAAATTAGTATTTATATTTTTTTTTCAATGTTGTTTAGTTCACTAGCTTTTCATTGTTTTGGGTGATGAGATTTGGCAGAGATGGTGGTGGTGACGGTAGCGGTGGTAGTGGTGGTGGGCAGCAATGGTTGTTTACTATATTTGAGTTTGTTTGTGAATTAGGAGTTTCATTCCATTAAAGGTCACTATTTTTGAAAATTTTGTGAACTAAAAATTTCATTCTATTAAAGTTTACTATTTTTGGAGTTCATTGTTTATGTTTTTCAATATTTTTGAGTTTTTTGTTTTTGATATATGTTTTTAAATTCAAAATATTAATATTTTTGTAATTCACTATTTGTGAAAATTTTGGATGGTGAATTATAAGTTTCATTATATTAAATTTCACGGTTTATGAAAATTTTGTGAACTAAGAGTTTCATTATATTAAATTTCTCTATTTTTAGAGTTTATTGTTTATGTTTTTGCAATATTTTTTTAGATTGTTGTTTTTTTAACGTTTTTCAATTCAAAATTTAATATTTTTATATTTCACTATTTGTGAAAATTTTGGACAGTAAGGTAAAAGTTTTATTCTATTAAAATTCACTGTTCGAGAAAATTTTGTGAACTAGGAATTTCATTCTATCAAATTACAGTGTTTATGTTTTTCAATATTTTTTGAGTTCATTATTTTTTATTTTGTTTTTAATTTAAATTTTTAAAATTTTTTTAGTTCACTGTGTATGAAAAATTTGGACAATGAACTATAAGTTTCATTATATTAAAGTTCATTGTTTGTGAAAATTTTGTGAATTACTAATTTCATTCTATTAAAGTTCACTGTTTATGCGTTTTCAATATTTTTTGAGTTCAGTATTTTTTATATATGTTTTTCAATCCATATTTTTAATATTTTTGTAGTTCACTATTTGTAAAAAAATTTGGATAGTGAACTAGAAATTTCATTATATTAAATTTCACTCTTAGTGAAAATTTTTGTGAACTAAGGGTTTCATTATACTAAAATTCATTGTTTTTAAAATTTTTATGAAATAAAAGTTTCATTATATTAAATTTCACTACTTATGTTTGTTTTTTTTTCAATCTTTTTGAGTTCATTAATGTTTCACTATTTTGAGAGGTGGGTGGTGGTTGGCGACGACGATGGGTTGTGGCAGGTAATGGTTGTGGTGGGTGTTGGCGGTGATGATGTTGGACAATGGTGGATGGTGATGATTGGAAATGGTGGACGGTTGTGGTTGGTGATTGGTGGTGGTAATGGACCATAGAAGAACGTTCTCCCTAGAAAGGTTGCAGATTGGTTGACTTTCACTTGGACTTTGAAGGCCTTGCACTATTCTTTCACACTCCCTTGCCTATAAATACTCCCATTGTGGGGGCTTCAGAAAAAAGGGAAGACTTGTAGAGCTAGTTGTAGATTTAAACTTAGAATTACATTTACTTGCATAAGAGGAAGATAGATCATCTTTTGGTTGAGGTGGAAATCCTCCAAAAGTGACCAGCTTTCTTCTACTTTCATTATTAGTTTCATTTACTTCCATTGTTTTAGCTTCCTTATTCCCTTAGAGGAGTGAAACTCTTCCACTTTTCTAGAGCTTTACCAAAGCCGTGAAGGGTGGAATGTGATTCACTCATTCTTCATCGAAAATTTGCTCCTTGTTTAGTGTGTTTTACTTTGTAACTCCTCTACTTTGAGGGATGAGCATCACTCACTTTCTAGCTTTACCAATGCCATGAAGAGTGAGTAGTTTCTCATTCATTCTTTAGTAAGAGGTGATGGACATGTATAAATAATCCGGGAGTTATATTTGTGCATTTTGTTTATGCTTTAATGTTTTATATTACACTTGTTTATTGAATGATTGAATGCATCTAGCAAAGCTAAGTTACTTTGTATAACCATGGGTTCTTTCTATGACGTAGATGACTCTTGCATAGAAAGACCTATTGGTTCAAGGTAAGTACCCCGGCTAGATCTTCATGACTACATTTCAATCTTCACTACTATTGTACTTCATTTAAAGAATGGAATACTAAAGAAATGGTTGGATGCCTTGTAGAGACACTTGCTTGTTTGTAGACGGGTTGAGTCTCGGCACAGACAATTTTTGTAAACCTCTACAATGACATCAGAATCATGCTCTTAATTCTCAAAATCCATCTTTATCTTCCAATTAATTTTGTGTTGACACTGGGGTTAATTGAGTTATTAAGCACAAGTACAATAAACCCGATAATTAACTACATGTTCAGATCTTCGAGCTAAAGGGTGACTGTTACATTTGATAATTTATTATATTTTGTCTAGAAAAATCCCTTGGAAAGAATCTTATATTCTATCCAAGAAATCCTATAACTTCAAATCTTAAGAGTTTCTAGTTACTTGGTCTTTGTCACTACTTACTTTGAAACACCGACAATAGTTCCCCGTGAATTCGACTCCGGACTTAACCGGATTATTACTACAACTTGACCGCCTGCACTTGGGTGTACACATTTTAGATCAAGTCACTGATGTTAGTGGTAATAAATATAAGAATGAAATTGTAACGCCCCAAAAATCGGGGGTCCTTAATTTAACAAAATTCGGGCAGAGTCTCCTTTGTACGGGGAGTTCTACACAAAACACAACCTGTGCAGTTATACTACATTGACCATGACACCCCAAAACCCTGGGGTCCATTGATTACCCATCAACCCACGGAATACCCGTGAATATCGAGTAACTCGATATCACGCCGTGATGCCCCATTTATTGGGGTCCTTAATTTAACGAAATTCGGGCAGAGTCTTCTTTGTACGGGGAGCTCTATTCAAAACAAAACTTGTGCAATATACATTAACATGACCCATCCGAGGCCCAATATAACACACTGACCACACCGGGTCCATTTATCTATACTAAAATAAAAAGATGCATCGTTATATTAAAACAGTTCATATAAACTCAGTTACAATTGTTTTACACATTATATGACCAAAACATAGTTTTACATAAATCAAGGTTAAAGGCCACAATCCGGCCTCTCTTCATCCTTGAGGATCCAAGTGAGGGCCGTCCACTGGTGTGTATCCAGCACCTGAAACGTTTTCTCGTATAGGGTGAGCCACGCCCAGTAAAGTAATTCCTACAGAGGCTACTCCCCACCTAAGTGCACATGTAATGCTCACATACAACATTTCATATTCACATCAACATTCCAAGTAAGAATATGCATTCAATGTTGGAATTTATCATGTCATGCCAAGAAATGAGATGAGACTCACTCATGCAAATCAACTCGAACCCTTCCCAGCTCCTCAACACATGCAAGTGCCAATGTGTATGGAATCGTCATTTATGTTGTACATCAAATGAATTTTACCAATCTAGGGTCTTTGTATGGGGTGGATGTTCATGGGCTTATACCAAGGGTCTCCAACCTACTCGGAATTTATGGACTTCCACCAAGGGCTTCGCGTACACCCACACACTTCATGGGCCAAGCCAAGGGAGTGCATATCCCAATCACCGGGCCTTGCACCCAAGGGATCTTCTACTCCCTTCTTGCTAACCCCAACCCTAATCACCATGCAACCTGTGCGACTCGGCCAAGTCTTCGACCAAGCTTAATCGAGTCCACTCATCATCCACCAAGTGTGGTGTTGACAACCACCATGCACACACCCACATGATGCGATGTTACCGTGCATATGCAATATGATGTCCCATTGCACAATGATAACATATTCAATATGCTATGAAAGACATATGAACAATATCAATACATTTCACATATCCCATGGCAAAATTATATCATAAGCATATAATTCCCATAATTCTCCACAATATCAATATAACACAAGCATGTATATACATTGACAATTTTCATATCACAATTCCACAACACAATTCCAAGCATGCTATCACAACTTTTATGCCAATAACACACATAATCACAAAGGTGCAATATATCACATAACCAAACATGTAGTAGCCCACATAACGGCTCTTATATAAGCCACAAAATAGCCTCTATATAACCCACCAAAATAGCCCCTATATAGGCCACAAAATAGCCCCAAATTTAGCCACAAAACAGCCCTTTAACAGATCATTAAACAACCCAAAAGACAGCCACAAAACAGGCCCTAATATACAGCCCAAAAGATAGCCACAAAACAGCCCCTACAAAGACCATTACACGGCCCAAAAGACAGCCCCTATATATGGCATAAAACAACCCCAAATTCAGCCACAAAACAGCCCCTAAACAGGCCATTAAACAACCCAAAAGACAGTGTAACACTCCGCATTTTATTTTATATATATGCATATAGATATATATTAAATAATTGTTGTAAAAATGGGGATAGGTGTAACGATGTGTGTTTGAATTTGGTAGATTGGAAATGGAAAAAGGGATGAAATAGTGAACAGTGCACGTGAACTGTGCACTGGCTGCAACTTCAAGCCCAATTTAGACCTTGATGTACTCAATATCTCTTAAAACTCAAAACATGAAAGTTGTAGAGTTCTTTCTTATATTTCCATAGCATCTTGAATCATCTCAATCGGAGCTCGGATGAGAGAGTTATGCCCCGAAAACGAAGTAATATCGAAGCAGCCCATGAACAGTAAAGGAAAAAAAATCGGGATTTCTGTGTTTAAAAACATAGATTTCAGCCTTTACTCTCATTTCTCTCATTTCACTCTCAACCCACTTCTCTTAGGACTCTAGAGGAAGAGAGAAGGATAAAATACAAGATCAAGAGGAGATCTATACTTCAAAGAAGATCAAATCTTCATCTTCTTCACACTAAACCTAGGTTTTTAAGAACATTGAGGTAGGGTTTTCTTCCATCCTTGTCCATTGATGTTAGGGTTATTATACATGTAGAATTTGGCTCTTAATAGTATGTATTTGTTATGGGTTCCTTGTTCCTTGGTATGTTTACAAACATTCCCATGATTTAAACAAAATGATGGTTGGAAATCCATCAAACTCTAGTTTTTGGGGGAAATATGGATTTTTCTCTATATCTTCACATCATCTTGATTTCAAAAATTCTAGAACTTTGTGTTGGGTAGTAAAATGATTGTATTGATGATCTCATGCTTATTTCCTTTAAACTTGTCTCTTGTTACATGATTTGCGAAATGGGTATATATTCTTAAATTGTTCTATTATGTATCTTGCTTATGAAAATTTGGGGAAACATCATGGAATTTGCTTGTATATGAGGTTGAGTATATTGTTGGTATGTCACTCTTGTGTATGGTGTTGTGAGGGACTTGGATTACCTTCGAAAACTACCATAGAGCGTTAGAGGTTAGTCTATCCCAATGGGAGGGTGAGATGGCTGCCTAATGCTTGTAGTGGATCACTGTGGTGACAGTGACCACTATTGTTCACGGATACCGGGGAAAAGGGTTAGTATACTAGACACATTGGGAGGATCACGTCAAGGCCGTATGAGGCGGTACACACCCTTCCTAAATTGGTCTGTGATTGTTAGTGGAAATGGGTGAACGAAGTAGAATCGTCGGGTAGATTCATGAGAAGCGACAACCTACTTGAGTGGTACCAAATAGAAATTTTTGTTCATTGTACCAAATATTATTTCTCCAAGAGTTTCGGGTAGTATGGGATGCCGCGATACCTTGTGGAAATGGTGTATGGTGGAGTGGATTATGTTGGAAATTGTTTGTCAATTAAACGTGGTTTTATTCTCGTTCAAGTCCTTATTATTGTACAAACTTGAGATCTCCTTTAAAATGTCCTTACTTTACTTCAAAATTCATTTATATGTATGTGCGAAACGTGACCTACCTATTTTACTTGATTTCCATACCTTGAATGGGTTTGGAAGGATCCTCCTACAGAGCCTTGTGCTCACCCCCCTACTTCCCCACCTTTCAGATTTTGCCTTTGACGAGGAGCTGGGAGTCGAAGGGCCGACACATTTGGAGACTCCGATAGAAGGGAGCGTGGGTCCCGAGGTGGATGCTTAGAGCGACCCCCCTTTCTTTTGTTATAGACTTGGATAATCTTTTGGGAGAATTGTATAGCCTAGTTTTTATTTTATAAATTTCGCTGTGTATTATAATACTTTTGTGGGAATGTAAAGGCCATAACTTGGCCTATTCCTTTGGGATAACATGTAAATTGGATGGATTGATTTTATGGTAGTTAAATGGACCCGGTGTGGTCATTACAGTAGAATTGCACAGGTTGTGTTTTGGGTAGAGCTCCCCGAACAGAGGAGACTCTGCCCAAATTTTGTTAAAATATGAATGGTGGATGAATGAAACTTTTGTCGTGATGGATTTACTTAATGCTCTCATGCGATGAATGATTTTTATAATGTAATGTCACCCAAGGGGGTTTTGGGGGCGTTACAGATTTGGTATCAGAGCCTAGGCTTTAGGTCTTACATGGGAGCTGTAGGTTATGGATTACCACTCGGGAAGTAGGATTAAGTTGAAGGAAATTGTTGGTCTAATTTTATATGAACCTTATGCTGTAGATTAAAGTGATATTTAGGATGTCTTGTACATCAATGAAACTAAATTGTGAATTGATATGCAGGATGGACGGTGAACGGGTACGTGGACGTGGACGTGGGCGTGGTCGTGGGCGTGGTGGTCAAGCAAATCCACCACCTCTCGACGCCATACAGGGTATTTACCAATGTTTAAGGGAACTCACCACCCTAGTGCAACAACCAGGTGGGAACAACCACCACAACGGTGGAGTTCGTCCTTTAGTCCAAGTACCGGGCAACGGCGATGAGAACCGAAGGATGGTGGCTCTTCGAGAATTTCTACGGCAACACCCACCCACCTTCCAAGGGAGCTCCAATCCCTTAGATGCGGATAGATGGATCCGCCGGGTGAAAAAAATTTGTGATGGTATGGGGATCGCCGGGGACCTTGGGTTGGCTTGGCTACCTATTTGTTGGAAGGGGAGGCTGATTACTGGTGGGAGTCAGTGAAGAAAAGGAGGGACACTAATACGCTCACTTGGGAGGAGTTTGAGCAAAGCTTCAACGACAAGTATTTTCCAGAGTCTGTCAGAGATAAGATGAGTGCAGACTTTCTAGCCTTGCGGCAGGGAAGTATGACCGTGGCTGAGTATGAGAGGAGGTTCGATGAGCTATCCCGTTATGCTTCAGAGTTCATATCCACCGAGGATAGGAGGGCCAAGCGCTTCGAGCAGGGTTTGAGACCGACCATCAGAGAGAAGCTTGTGGCACTCAGAATCCGGGACTACAGAGATTTGGTTGACAGAGCGGCATTGGTGGAGAGAGACATTGATGACTCTCAGAGGAGACAGAGCTATGCTAGAGGAGGCCCGTTCCGTACAGGTGCCAGTAGCAGTGGAGCACCGAGGGCGTTACCATATCGTCGCCCCGATCAAGCGGTGGGGCAGAGACCTCTTACAGTCCGAGGAGAGGGGCATGCCCCGACTAGACCAAGCACTGACCCTCGTCAATGCTTTGCTTGTGGAGGTGTAGGGCACTTCCGAAACAACTGCCCGTCACTTCCACCCAAGACCAATCAATCAGCCGGGCCATCAAATGCAAATAGGCCCCCTCCACCACCGAGACCATTGAGAGCTCAAGCCCCGGTGATGCCAATCCGGGGAGGGTATTTGCCTTAATCCAACCGGAGGAGGATGCCTCCAATGCCGTTGTGGAAGGTATCATTCTTCTCTACAATTCTTGGGCCCGAATCTTATTCGATCCTGGTGCTACTCATTCTTTTATACGTACTGCATATGCTATGAATTTGGGATTGGTTTTGAGAAGTTAGAACATGCTTTGACTGTTGACTTGCCTACGGGAGAACAGTTGGGTACTAGCCGAGTCTGCAAGGGTTGTGTGCTTCGTATTGGGGAGCACGAATTGATTGTGGATTTGATTGCTTTAGAGATGAAGGGGTATGACGTGATTTTTGGGATGAACTTGTTATCCACTTTTCGTGCGGTAATGGATTGTTTCTGCAAGCGGATTACATTTCAATTGTCGGGAGGAGTAATTTTCAGTTTTGTGAATAACCGAGATTCTTTCCATCCATTTCCTACTACGGGAAGTAAATTCTTAAAAGCTAAGGCAGGGAGCCACTTGAGTTTCTTGGCTAGCTTGATGGGAGATGATCGGGATAGATCCCACTCGGGTATGGTGTTGATTATATCAGATTTTTTGGATGTCTTCCCAGATGAATTACCCGGGTTACCGCCACAGAGAGAGATTGAGTTCGCAATCGATCTTTATCCGGGAACCGAACCTATTTCTATTGCTCCTTATCGGATGGCGCCTTTGGAGTTGAAGGAGCTAAGGAAGCAATTGGACCACTTGCTGGCAATTGGATTCATCCGTCTGAGCACTTCACCTTGGGGAGCCCCGGTCCTCTTTGTGAAGAAGACGGATGAAACACTTCGGTTATGCACAGATTACCGACGGTTGAATCGGGTGACGGTGAAGAACAAGTATCCCTTGCCGCGCATTGATGATTTATTTGATCAATTGAGGGGTTCTAAGTTCTACTCCAAGATTGATCTCCGCACCGGGTACCATCAACTGCGTATCAAGGAGGAGGATATTCCTAAGACTGCTTTTCGTACTCGGTATGGTCACTTCGAGTATACGGTGATGCCGTTCGGATTGACTAATGCTCCAGCAGCCTTCATGGATTTGATGCACAGGGTATTCCGGCCATATCTAGATCAATTTGTCATTGTGTTTATTGATGACATATTGATTTATTCCCGGACACAAGAAGAACATGCACATCATCTCTCGGTTGTGCTACAAACATTGAGAGAACATAAGTTATATGCGAAGATGAGCAAGTGTGAGTTTTGGATGAAGGAAGTGAAGTTCCTTGGCCATGTTGTGTCCGAGCAAGGGGTAGCGGTTGATTCCTCGAAGATTGAGGCCGTGATGCAATGGGAACCACCAAAGAATGTGACAGAAATACGTAGTTTCTTGGGGTTAGCCGGTTACTATCGTAGGTTTGTGGAAGGTTTTTCCAAGCTTGCGATGCCGATGACTCGCCTTACCAAGAAGGGGGAGAAATTTGTGTGGACTCAAGCGTGTGAATTAGCTTTTCGCACCTTGAAGGAAAAGTTGACGACGGCACCGATCCTCATTATTCCGAACAGTGGGGAAGGTTACGATGTTTACACCGATGCTTCACTACGAGGCTTGGGATGTGTGTTGATGCAAGGAGGCAAGGTGGTTGCTTATGGCTCGAGGCAACTCAAGATTCATGAGCAGAACTATCCCACTCACGACTTGGAGCTAGCCGCTGTGGTTTTTGCTCTTAAGTTGTGGAGGTGTTACTTGTATGGAGAGAAATTTCAAGTGTTCTCGGATCATAAAAGCCTCAAGTATGTGTTCACACAGAAAGAATTGAATCTCCGGCAGAGAAGGTGGATTGAGTACTTAGAAGATTATGACTTCACTCTCAACTATCATCCGGGGAAGGCTAATGTAGTAGCGGATGCATTGAGTAGGAAGTCTCAGGGTGAAATCAATGTCCTTGCGGCTAAACGGTGGAAAATGATTGATACGTTGGAGGAGTTTGATCTATGGGTTAATGGACCGGAGGATCGACCATGTTGTTTAACCTAGTAGCTCAACCAATCCTCCGACAAAGGATTGTGGAGTTGCAACGATTAGATCCCGAGTTGACAGAAATTTGGGATAAATTGGAGAGGAATGAGATTGTTGAGGATTGGTCTATAAAGAATGAGGAGTTACAGTTTCGGGGAAGATTATGCGTGCCAAACGACGACCAAGTGAGGGAAGAAGTGTTGGGAGAGTGTCACCGATCGAAGTTCTCTATACATCCGGGGAGTACAAAAATGTATAGAGATATGAAACGACAATATTGGTGGAGTGGAATGAAGAAGGATGTAACAAAGTTCATTTCAAGGTGAGCCGTATGTCAGCAAGTGAAGATTGAGCACCAACGACCTGGAGGATTATTACAGTCTCTGCCTATCCCGGAGTGGAAGTGGGATCATATCACCATGGACTTCGTGTCGGGTTTTCCACAGACTTCAAGAGGGCATAACGCCATATGGGTTATCGTAGATCGACTCACCAAGTCAGCTCACTTTTTGGGGATAAAGACCACAGACTCATTAGAGATCTTGAGCCGACTGTACATTCGAGAGATTGTTCGATTGCATGGAGTTCCACTTTCTATCGTGTCGGATCGCGATTCTCGTTTTGTGGCTCATTTTTGGCAAAGTCTACAACAAGCTATGGGGACAGAGTTACATTTCAGCATAGCCTTTCACCCTCAAACAGATGGCCAATTTGAGAGAGTGATACAGATTTTGGAAGACATGTTACGGTCTTGCGCGTTGGACTTCAAAGGGAGTTGGAGCGATCACTTACCGTTGGTGGAATTTGCGTAAAACAACAGTTACCAAGCGAGTATTGGAATGGCACCGTATGAAGCTTTGTATGGAAGACTATGTAGATCCCCGACGTGTTAGTTGGAAGCCGGAGAGAGTAGTATGTTTGGGCCCGAGATGGTACGGGAGACAACAGAGAAGATTCAGCTCATTCAGGAGAGATTACGCACAACACAGAGTAGACAAAAGAGCTATGCTGATAGGAGAAGAAGGCCTTTGGAATTCTAGGAGGGAGATTTGTATTTCTTAAAGTGTCGCCCAAGAAGGGCGTACTTAGATTCGGTAAGAAAGGAAAACTCGCTCCAAGGTACATCGGTCCATTTGAAGTGATCAAGACAGTGGGCAAAGTAGCATACCAACTTCGGTTACCAGTATCGTTGTCAGGAGTTCATGACGTGTTCCACATTTCGATGTTGAGGAAGTGTCAATCAGATACGTCGCATGTCGTGGATTTGGAGGATATTGAAGTGCAAGATGGAGTCACCTATAAAGAGCAGCCGGTGAAGATTCTTGATATCCAGGAGAAAGTGCTTCGCAACAAGGTAATCCAGCTAGTGAAAGTCCTGTGGCAACATCATGGCGTAGAGGAAGCAACTTGGGAACCGGAGTGGGAGATGCGAGAGAAATATCCATATTTGTTCGCTACTTGAGGTAAGTTTCGAGGACGAAACTTTCTTTAAGGGGGTGGATTGTAACACTCCGCATATTTTTTTACATATATTCATATAGATATATATTAAATAATTGTTTTAAAAATGGGGATAGGTGTAGCTATGTGTGTTTGAATTTGGTAGATTGGAAATGGAAAAAGGGATGAAATAGTGAACAGTGCACGTGAACTGTGCACTGGCTGCAACTTCAAGCCCAATTTAGACCTTGATGAAGTCAATATCTCTTAAAACTCAAAACATGAAAGTTGTAGAGTTCTTTCTTAGCTTTCCCCAGCATCTTGAATCATATCAATCGAAGCTCGGATGAGAGAGTTATGCCCCGATAACGAAGTAATACCGAAGCAGCCCATGAACCGTAAAGAAAAAAAATCAGGATTTCTGTGTTTAAAAACACAAATTTCAGCCTTTCCTATCATTTCTCTCATTCCACTCTCAACCCACTTCTCCTAGTACTCTAGAGAAAGAGAGAAGGATAAAACACAAGATCAAGAGGAGATCTATACTTCAAAGAAGATCAAATCTTCATCTTCTTCACACTAAACCTAGGTTTTTAAGAACATTGAGGTAGGATTTTCTTCCATCCTTGTCCATTGTTGTTAGGGTTATTATACATGTAGAATTTGGCTCTTAATAGTATGTATTTGTTATGGGTTCCTTGTTCCTTGGTATGTTTACAAACATTCCCATGATTTGAACAAAATGATGGTTGGAAATCCATCAAACTCTAGTTTTTGGGGGAAATATGGATTTTTCTCTATATCTTCACATCATCTTGATTTCAAAAATTCTAGAACTTTGTGTTGGGTAGTAAAATGATTGTATTGATGATCTCATGCTTATTTCCTTTAAACTTGTCTCTTGTTACATGATTTGCGAAATGGGTATATTTTCTTAAATTGTTCTATTATGTATCTTGCTTGTGAAAATTTGGGGAAACATCATGGAATTTGCTTGTATATGAGGTTGAGTATATTGTTGGTATGTCACTCTTGTGTATGGTGTTGTGAGGACTGGTTACCTTCGAAAACCTGTCGTAGAGCGTTAGAGGTTAGTCTATCCCAATGGGGGTGAGATGGCTGCCTAA
>CAUOFW020004336.1:543464-583826 GCA_963454935.2 Ilex paraguariensis | reverse complement strand
TTTTTTGTGGAATGCCATTTAATCTATGTTACCTATTTTATAGTTCCACTGATTGTGCCCTTCAGATGTCTGAAGGGGCCTAATCAAACATTTTTTCCACCAATCGCAATTTGTTTTGTTTCTTTAGCTACAATAAGCATATTGTAGAGCCTTTCATTATATGAACACCAGCAAGGTAGTCCAAGTACAATGATGGCATACTGGCCAACCAACAACTGGAAGAACAATTTTCACATTTAATGAATTAAAGACAAAAGTCAAAAAAAAGTTAAACATCAACGGACATAAATTCTCTAATACATTGATAAGAACCCACATATAGCCGGATTGACCACAGAAGAGTGGTCTCAACGGCTGGGAAACCAATATAGAAAGTTGAAAAGAGAATGAGAAGCAAGCAAATATATTGTAACAGCCCGGAAAAAATAGAAGAAAATGAGAAGATAAGGACAGAATGCAAGTTATATTTGCCGGAAACTTCTTGTGCAAAAAAACTATAATATTGATGCAGGAGAGAGAGAGGAAGAGAAGAAATCAAAGAATAGAAAAAAAATTAGAAGAGAGAAGAATGGGAGGTTACCATATCCTCACAATACTTAAATAATAAAACAAGTCTCCCACTAAAATAAAAATTATTCTCCAACTAAAATAATAAAATAATTCCCCAATCAAATTCTAAAATTATTCTCTTACTAAAACTTTATCTAAATCTCCTAATGAGATAAAAGTATTATGCTAATAAAACTCTAGGCAAAACAATCCTAATAAGACAAGAATTGACTAACCAACAATCTAATAAATCATACAAATAGATAAGATCTTTAATCTTCATTTTGATGTTTATCCAATTCTTTTTTGATCTCTATCAAATAGTCTATAGCATCTATTCCTCTATATTAAGGGGCAAAAGGGTTCAGTATGTCTTGGAATCTTCAGTCCATTCAGCCCCCAATGATCAACATTTAATAGGTCAACAAAGCAAAAAGATGCAAAAAAAAATACACAGACTAACCATTTATATCTTTGGTAGACTTATAGAAAACCATAAAAAAATGGAAAGGAAAACAATGATCGAGATAGAACCTATTCCTAAATGTGATAAGAAAAATTAATGCATAATCAAGGCAAAACGACACAGACTTAAGACAAAACTTTCATGCAAACTAACAATGATTCCAAATGCACTATCTACCATGTAGTTTTCTAAAGTCATTTCAACCTCGAACATCTACTTAATCATATTCATGTACCTATTTGTAACTCTTTTATTTTCTTATAGTAGAAACTCTAATGTAACCTTTATAGAAGTTTATAAAACTCAAATGGAGAGTATAGGTACGTCTTGTTTAGTCAAATCAATATGGCATACATATCACAAGAGGAAAGTGAACATGTTGGATAAGCACACCTCATCTTCTTCCCTAGTGTTATTTAAGGCGTAAAGCAAATCGGTCCTCCAAAGCCATAGGTGAGAAGAAAAGGCGAAGCAAACGCTTCATTAAAGCATAGCGAACAGTATAAAAACAAGTAAAATTCAAATGCAACTAAAACCATAAACACTTAAATTCAAACAACCACTAATAATATCTTAAATTTTAATGACAAACCATAGCATAAACATTTAAATTCCAAAAATAATAATAATAATAATATCCCAAATCCTAATATTTGAAAGCGTAAAAACACAATTCAAGCAACTAAACATTTGGTGAATATTTCCACAAATCTAGATGACTTCATAAAAAAAAGCAGAGTTTTATAAGAAAAAAATAAATTTTTAGGAAGAAAAAAAATACAAAGTTCTAGCAAAAAAATATAGTGTTCCATCCAAAAATAGAGTGGTAGCAAAAAAATACAAAAAAGAGTTCCAGCCAAAAAAAAAAAAAAAGGGGGCAGAGTTCCAATAAGACCATCACAGAAGAAGAAAAAGAGGAGAAGAAATAGAAGCGGAGAAGAATAAGAGAACATACTTCTCAAAGTAGCAACTTCTGGTCTTCGGAGCAAATTCAGGATCGATCAAGGTTTAGTCGTTAGACATATATAGGGATAGGGGCAATCGGCTGTTATGGGCATATCAAAATTTTAATCCAATTGATCAATTTAATAGTCCATAATAGACAAAAAAGAAACAACTTAAAAACACTTCACTAAAGTGCTCACCTGGTCACTTTGCGCTTAAGCAACAAAAACGATCACATTGGTTGCTTTAATCTAGCCTCATTGAAGCTAGTTTCGCCTAGACTATGCCAGGAGACCTGGGCTTGCCTAGTGTCCCCCTCTCACCTAGGTGCGACTTTCATAACATTGTTTTTCCCTATTTGTATTTTTGAATGAATAAGTATAGAAATTTCATGCAACAAGAAATATTCTAACTTCTTTTTCTTTTGAGCAAGAGTCATTGCCTTGTGTGAGGGTAAATTCTCGGATTTTGCTCAGGAGGGTGAGAAACCCACACACGTTACCCTCCTGCGTAGATGTTTGATTCCATCATGTTTATCTCTACTTCTCTCTCTATACAACCAAGACTCCCTATAGATATGCATCTGCAATGCCAAAGCAAGTAAAGAAGTCCTACCATTCCTTGTATTAATTTGAAACCTAAACAAACGACTAAACCAGAAACAAAAAAAAAAAAGAAGGAACAACCCAAAAACATATCAATATATTAAGGATTTAGAAGCCACGCATATATATAAAACCAATAATTATCTTGGATATTTTAACACACCCTTTAATACTACACCCCGATTTCAAGATTCACAATGACAAAAAAGGACACCCAGAAGTAGAGAAACAAAACACATACCAAGTATTCCGCATATTTCCCTATGTTTTCCTAGATACATATCACAAGAGGAGAGTGAACAATTTGTATAAGCATGCCTGATGTTATTGCCTACCTGTATAGGCAATACAATGCTCTAACTTCGAACAGATAAATACAGCAATTACACAGCTAAAATATTAAACTAGTTGCTTTTTCTCTTTGTAAGGAGTCATTGCCTAGTGTTAGAAACCAACAAACTTTACCCTCTTGCATAGATGTTCGAATCCATCATCTCTCTCTCTCTCTCTCCACCCCCCCCCCCCCCCCCCCCCCCCCACCCAAGCCTACCCACAGATACGCATCTTCAATCAAAAAAGCAAGTAAAAAGTACCAGGCAGGCCTTCGTCTTAATCTGAAGACTAGACTAACGATTAAACCAAGAACATCCCAAAACACATCCCCAAAAACTCAAGATTTTAGAAACTACAGATCACCCCAGAACAAGGACCAAGTACTCAATCTAAAGCAACGATTATCTTGGATATTATAGCATGCCATTCACAACTAAACCCTGATTTCAAGAGTCACAAAAACAAAAAAGACACTCAGAATTCGAAAGACAAATAATTCATACCTAGTATATAAAACGTGAATTCACAAGCATATAAAAATCTAGAGAAGGAGAGATATAGTGAGAGTTTGAATGTGTACCAGAAAGAGCTCAAGAAGAATGTGTTCAGGTACGAATGAGAGATCGGAAATTTTGGAGAGGTTAGTAAGGCCTGAGTCAATTGTGAGCGAAAGAAGGGAAGGCGGGGGTCTCATTCATTCATGAATTCTCCGATGTACGCTGCGCTGTCTTCCTAAATTGATGTAGGTGCGTGTGAGAATTGGTCCACCTGGCCCGAAATTTCAGTCAACAGAACTTTCGTTCTCATGACTCGGTTTTCTCCGCCGTCCATGCAATAGCATGAGCGGCGGTTCCGTGGTTCTTTATTTTTTTGGTCAGCAGTGTCCGGGCTCGGTCAAATGACTCACACCTATATTTACATTTGAATGCCCTTTCATTTGGTGTGTGTTAGAGTAAAAGCATAAGCGTGGTGACATGCGAGGTTCCAACTACATTTACATTCTCATAAAATGTAAACTCAAATTTAAAGTTAGACAAACTTAAATTTAAAGATTTGTAAAATATGACAATTAGATTTTTAAAAGAGTAAAATTTGACCTTTAAAAATTTGAGTAAATATTTAAGTCCCCTTAATTTTATTAAAAATTTGAGTTTTCTTTCATTTGATATATGTTTGAATAGAGGATTGGAGGTTATTTTTAGTCTCTTTTTTCTCAAATTTATATTTGAGTAAGGGTTTTGAAGATACACAAATTAGTATTGCGTAAAATCAACGGTCAAGAATATGTAACGAGTGTAATTAATGAACAATTAACAAGTAATTAATGACAATCAAGAGCTAAGTGGTAAATAGGTAATTAACACAAAGAATTATAGTGGTTCGGTCCGGGTGACCTATTTCACTCTTAGGAACGACTGTGGTGGCCAGAGGTATTTTATTGATTAATCAAAGTTGTCAGGAGAGTATTCTCCAAGAGAGTTACAGTGCTTTTGAGAAGAGAGATAGAGGTGTGTGTCAAGGGGATGTATAGAGATTTCAGAAGTGTGCCCTCAATGTTGAGTAGACGTACATTATATAGTTAGGGTGCAGCGGTGCGGCGGTGATGTGAGTAAGAGGTATTGGTAAGTAAGCAACCATGGTAAGTTTAGATCTCCATCCCGACATTCTCTCCCTTGTGCTCCTATTCAATCCGAAGAAGACCTTGAATTAGATTGGACTTGATCCTAAGTCTAGGTTGGCATTGGAGTGGGCTTGAGTTGGAGTGGCTAGGAGAAGAGAGCGAAGGGAGGACTAGGAGGGCTAGCATTGGGCGGTGCCTAGCTTGGGTGACAACCTCTAATGCCTTGGGCAGCGCCCTCTTAGGTGCTTCCTTTGGCTTCGACTCCATTTGATTCCTTCTTGATTTATGAGCAGTTCCAATTCCCTTTAGGCCTTGGTAATTAGGACTCCTCTTGATGGATTGACTCAGCTCCAATTAAATTTTTATTTGGGCTTTCTTGGTTTATTTAGATTGGGCTTGGTCCAATAAAATTCAGGCTCATCATTTGCTCCCCATGCCCCGAGCCTCTGACCTTTTTCGAGAGGAAAGGGTCGAGGGCATGTGTTTCATTCCATCCGGGTGAGTTGGAATTTTTCTTGCTTCCCACGGTATCTTTTCATCTTCAGGAACTCGCTGAATGCTTCGATATCGAATTTTTTTTTTTATCCTCATCTATAAGTCGAGGTCACCGTTCTCATCTTCCTCATTCTTTTCTCATTTTTGGAGGCTTTTCTCAAATGGAGTCCTTCCATGCCTTCTCCATTGAGCTTCTCCAACAAGCTAACTCACTAAGCTTCCTCAAAAGCTACTCCTTGTCTATTTAAAGACTCCTCAAGGCTACTATTCACCTCATCTTCCTCAATTTCTCTCCTTTAGTCTACTATTCAACACTTTAGTCTTTGCCCTCTTTCAATACTCATGGAGACTAGGAGTTCAAAAACACGTGGGGCGGAGCAAAGGAAAATTGGTGGGCTTGATCCCATGAGCAGCGCCCATGAGGAGGGAGGCATGGTGGGCCGCGCCCATGCTTCGGGTGAAGTCCATCGTGATGTAGGTAGTGGAGCACTTGAGCAGCAAAGAGGGAGTGCAGGGGTCTCCATAGGAAGCACCCCCTTGGGCAGCGCCAAAGGCTTAGGTGACTCCCCTCAGGCTTCAGATGCTTGGGCCTTTTTCCTCACAGTGGTTCTGGCGTGGTCTCAGCAGTTGGTGAAAGCCCTTTGGGACCATTAGCGTGGGATCAAGTACGAGCATGAGGGCTTCAAACAATCCTTTCAGTGTAGTGGGAGTGGGCTAAGGTGTCGAAGAGCAACAAAGAGGATCCCGGAGAGAGATAGGCGGTGCCTATCTTGAGTTGGGCGACACCTGTCCTAACTGGGCAGCGTCCCAGGCATTCCAAGTGATGCCCATCGTGCATTAGGCGGTGCCCCAGGTTCCACAGGCAACTCCTTAGGCATACAGGTGGGGTTCAGTCTTCCCTTCGTGAGGCCAGGAAGCGGTTGATTAGTGACTTTGACAATACGAGCTCTTGAGGTATGTTTTCCAATATTCTTTTTACACTTTTGTCGACATAATTACTTTCTTTAGCAATGGTCTGAACTTGTTTCTTACGAATATGCACTCAGGCGAGAGGGAGACTGCTGGGGACCTTGATGGAGGTCTAGATGCTGGGGGAGGCAACGGTTCCAAGGTAGCTTCTATAATTACTTTATTTGACCTGAGGAAGATATTGCTACCATAGTGTTTTCATATCGTATTCCACCTTGCGTGACTTGTCGTCGTGTTGAGGTTGACGAGCTTGCATGCTGTGACTCTTTAGGGGAGATTGTTGTTTACGAGGCATGTTGGAGGCGGGTCTATAGTTCCCTATTCCTGGGCTTATACGTCAGGTTCTCGGGCGCTTGTCATTGGTTCTAGGGATACTGGCTCCCAATGGTTGTAGAGTGATTTCTTTATTTTTTGCATTATGGCGGTTGATACATAGTGTTATTGTCCCTCCACCAGTCCAGGAGTTTCTAACTACATATATGTTACTTGAGAACCCTGCTCCCCACCGGGGATGGTATCGCTTCGCCCCAAGATCGAGCAAGTTCATCGCTGGGCTTACATCCAACCTTTATAAGTGGAAGAGGAAATTCTTCTTCATCAGAGGTGAGTGGGCTTCCGATTTCGATAGCGACATGGTGCCCTCTTGATGGGATACAATCCCGAATACCAAGCTAGGTGGGGTTTTTCCTCTAACTTCTGTCTTAATCAGCACGTTTTTGTTCTCATAGTGCAACTGTCTTTTTGCAGCTTCGCCAACCCTATCTACAGACCAGGAGAGGTTGCTCCAAATGGTTCGTGATAATTAGGCAAGGGAGTTTTTAGAGATTATGTTGGCAGCTGGTATTTTCACGGCTTTTTTAAGGCTGAAGAAGAAAGGTACCAACTTCTCTAGTTGTCTTCTTTGGAAACACAGTGTTGTAGGATTTTTGGCTTACATTGGATCTACAGGTCCCCCTATTGATAGGTCGTTGGTGGAGTCCGTATGTGCTTCCAGGACAATAATTTCTCCTCCTCCCCCTTCTAAGAGGGCAAGGCCTCCAGTTCTTCTCTGCTAGAGTCCCCTAGACAAGCTGGTCTTGTAGAGGTAGGGCTCGAAGATGCTCCTCTTTCCTCTTTGGTTGGTATTTCCTCAACTCTTAGAGATGGTTCTAAATATTGTTGCAGGGACTAAGGCCCCAACGCCGTGCTCCACCGAGACGGAGGATCTGCCAAGTTACTCCCCTTCGGGTGATGTTTTAGCCTCTATCCTATGAGACATGAAGTTGGCAAGGAAGAGACTTTATGACTTTGTGTCCGTCATCGAAGCCTAAGAGGTTACCTCTCGGGGTCCGGAGGGCGTGGTCAACGCCACCGTATAGGGTTTTGCTTTGGTATGTTCTACACTCCCGCTTCGTATCCGACTTTCTTTGTCGTATCTTGGCTTAGTTATAAGTTTCTTTATGCTTTCATTTTTGAATGTCTATAGGTGGCCGCTACCTTGCCCATGCTTGTTTGATAATACCCTGAGGATCGGGAAGGTAATCACTGGTTGTGCGATGGAGAGGCAGGCACGGGAGGCTGCTAAAGAGGAGTTTAGGTTTGAGAGGCAGGCACAAGAGGATGCCACCGAGGAGTTGGGGTTGGCTCATGAGGTTGACCTTCGTGTAACACTTGAGAGAGCTACTAGGGTAGAGGCTCAGAGGGATGTTATTGAGAGGGCCAAGGCCAGTGCCTTCGTTGATGGCTATGATGAGCTTAGGAGGAAGGTTTCAACAACATTCCCTTCCTATGATTTTTTTTGACTTTTAGCCTTATGAGGCCCCTAAGACTGATGATGAGGGTGATTATGTGAGTAGAGGCAGTGAAAGTCACTAGGAGTGTGGCGCTTTTGTGTTTTTTTGTTCTGTGGACAAACGATGTCTATCTTTTTGTAAAAATTTTATGAACTTGAATGGAATACATTTCTTGTAAAGGTTTCATGATTTTTGAATGAAATAGAAATTTTTTTTTTAAAGAAAATATTGCAAAACTTTATTCCATCATTTTAAAGTGAATGTTTTGAAGAAAATTAACATAGGAAATTATTTAGAAGGTAAAATGTCTAAATAGTGACCGCTAACTTATTACTCACTGCCCCCAGCTACTTGTAGTATTTCTTTAGATGCTCTGCATTCCATGGATGGGCCAAGACCTTTCCTTCAAAATTCTGAATTCTGTAGGTACCCGGCTTTACTACCTCTGTGACCGTGTAGGGTCCTTCCTAGTTGAGTCCCAATTTCCCTTCCTAGGAGTCCTTGGTAGATAAGATGACTTTTTTGAGGATCAGGTCCCTAGGTAAGAAGGCACGAGGCTTCACTCTTGAGTTGTAACACTTGGTCATGCAACGCTTGTCCTCTACATTCCTGAGCATGGTTGTCTCCCTCTCCTCCTCCACCAAGTTGAGGTTTATACGGAGGCTTTCTTCATTACTGGTAGGGTCATGCTACCAAACCCTAAGGGAGTGTACCCCAATTTCAACGGGTATCACTGCCTTTGTCCCATAGGCTAGAGAAGGGTGTCTCGCTCGTAGAACTCCTTGGTGTCGTCCGATAGGCCCATAGTACTCCTAAGAGTTTGTCTACCCATTTTCCTTTTACTGTCTCAAGCGTGGCTTTCAAGTTACGGAGTATGGTCCTAATAGTGACCTTAGCTTGCCCGTTCGCCTATGGATGGGCGGGGGCTGGAGTGGGGCTGCTTGATTTGAAGGTCTATACAGAAGCAATTTAGGAGTTTATTGTCAAATTGTTTGGCATTGTCACTTACAATGGCGTGTGGTATCCCGAAGCGACAGATTATATTCTTCCATACAAATTCCTGTACCTTCTAGGCTGTGATTCTGGCTAAGGCTTCAGCCTCTGCCTATTTAGTGAAATAGTCGATGCTATGACTACAAACTTGCACTGGCCTTGACTCACAGGGAGGGGACCCAGAATGTCAATCCCCCGCAGGGATAAGGGTCATGGACTCTGAATGGTGGTGAACTCCTTGGGTGGTTATCTGAGCACTTTTGCAAAGCGTTGACACTTGTTACATCTCCTAACAAAGTCTTGGGTGTCTCGGATCATGGTGGGCCAATAGTATCCCTGTCTAACTGCTTTATGGGCCAATGCACATCCTCCCGAATGATTCCCACATATCCTTTCATGGATTTCCCTCATGGCATAGTCAGCTTCTTCGAGGGTGAGACAACGAAATAGTGGGAGAGAATGATTTTTCTTGTAGAGGGTGTTCTGTAGGATGACATACCTGGATGCTCTTATTCTCAACCTTTTGGCTTCCACTAGACTGTCTGGGTAAGCACCCTCCTCTAGGTAAGCTCAGATAGGAGTCATCCAATTGGACTCCGAGGATGCACAATGGACCTTGTCCTCTTTTGGCTTGGTGGTGCTAGGCTCGAATTAGTGTCATGTCAACGCTGTGCCCATCAGTATATTGGCAGAGGCAACTTGGCGAGGGCGTCTACCATAGCGCTTTCCTCTTGAGGCACATGGTGGATCTCAAAACAGACAAATTTCATGAGCAGGGCTTGGACTACCAAGAGGTACTCTTGCATCATTTCCTCCTTTGCTTCGAAGTGCCCCCTCACCTGGTTGCCTATGAGCTACGAGTCACTGTAGGCTGTCAAGTTGAGGGCCTCCATCTTCAATGCTAGTTTCAAGCTTGATATGAGGGCCTCATAATCAACCTGATTATTTGATGTGGCGAAGTGGAGGGGGACAATGTACTTTAATGGAGTGTCATGCGGACTGATCAGCACTAGTCCGGCTCCCCCGCCCTCGTTGGTGGAGGACCCATCTACGTAAAGTCTCCAGCATGGTATAATAGGTGACAGAGGCAACGCCTGGAGAGAGGGAAGAGTGGGAAGGGATGGAGGCTGAGAAGGGAGTGCCCATGGCAAAGTGGGCGGCATCCTGGGGCCAGTGGGCGGCGCCCAGGTTTGCCCAATCTGTAACTCTGCCTCCTATTCCTCCTCAAGGTTGCCGGGTCTTCTTTTAGCTTCCGGTCCAGTCTCTAGCTGGACAGTGTGTACTAAGCAAGTGGACGTGGGGGTGTCTGCTACCTCCTTCTGTGACTTCTGTGTCGATATGGACTCTACTACGAAATCTGCAAGTGTCTGTGCTTTGATGGCAGCTCTCGATTGATACTGCAAATCAAATTCGCTAAACTCAACGGCCCTTTTAAGTAGGCGGCCAGAGACATTAGACTTCCCCAATATTCTATTGAGTGTCTGGTCTATGACAACCACAATGGTGTGGTTTTGAAAGTAATGGCGCAGACGCTTGGCGGCAGTGACAAGGGTGAGAGCCAATTTTTCTAGTTCTAAGTACCTTACCTCTGCCACTCGATATGCCCTACTTACATAGTATACTGGCTTCTAGATGCCCCCATCCTCCCTGATGAGGACAGAGCTTACGACAGAGGAGGAAGAGGAGAGGTAAAGGTAAAGAGTCTCTCCTGGTACAACATGGGATAACAGTGGCAGTGTGGCGAGGTAGGCTTTGAGCTTCTAGAAGACCTCTTTAGGGTCTGGGCCCCATTGGAAGGACCTGCGGAGAATCTTGAAAAAGGGGAGACATTTATCTATAGATTTAGAAACAAACTTGTTAAGGGTTGCTATTCTCTCGTAGAAGCACTAGACCTCCTTGGTTGGGGAAGGGGATTTCATCTCCAAGACTGCTCTAATTTTATTCGGGTTGGCTTCAATGCCCTTTTTGTAGACCATGAAGCCTAAGAATTTTCATAAACTGATGCCAAAGGTGCACTTTTTAGGATTCAACTTCATCTTGTAAGCCCTCAACACGTCGAAGGTCTCCTATAGGTGGGTTACATGATCTGCTGCTGCTACACTCTTCACCAACATGTTATCTACGTAGACTTCCATCGTCTTTCCAATTTGGGCCTCGAACATCCTATTGACAAGACGCTGGTATGTGGCTCTGGCGTTCTTGAGTCTGAAAGGCATCACTCTGTAACAGTAAATGCCTCTTGGGGTGATGAACAAGGTCTTCTCTTGGTCTGGAGGGAACATGCTGCTCTGATTGTACCCGTAGTAGGCGTCCAAAAAACTTAGGAGCTCAAGTCCAGCTGTGGCGTTGATGAGGAGGTTGATTCGTGGGAGAAGATAGCTATCTTTGGGATAGGCTTTTTTGAGCTCCGTGAAATCACACAGAGGCGCCACTTTTCATTGGCCTTTGTTACCATAACCACATTGGACAGCCAGTCTGGGTAGGCTACCTCTCTCACTGACTTATTCGTCAGCAGCTTGTCTACCTCCTTCTTCATGGCTTGTCCCCTCTCAGTGCTCATACTCCTCAACTTCTGGTGGATAGGCTTGTATCTGGGGTCAACATTGAGTCGGTAGGAGGCCACCTCGAGGTCGATGCCCTCTAAGTCTTCATGGGACCTGGCGAAGACGTCTATGTTCTGCCTGAGGAAGTCTACCAAGGCGGATGCTTGCTCTTGGGATAGTGAGGAGCTAATGTAGACCTTCCTCTTTGGAAGGCTGTCATCAACTAATATAGGCTGAAGTTGTGACATCCTAAAAATCGGGGGTCTTTAATTTAACAAAATTTGGGCAGAGTCTCTTTTGTACGGGAAGCTCTACCCAAAACACAATCTGTGCATTAAACAATCACATGACCCATTTGAGGTCCAATATACAATATTGATCATACCGGGTCTATTTAAAAGTAAACATATAATAGCATGCAATATTTCATTAAAATAGTTCAAAAACTAACTTAGTGAATGTTTTGCAAAAACATAGTTTTTCACAATAAAACTCCAGTACAAGTAATTCCATATAATTACATGTCCAAAAACAAAATTTTTACAAAATTTCGAAACAAAAGCCACATTCTGGCTTTCTTCATTCATGGGGCTCGAATTGGGAGCCTTTCACTGGTGTGTATCCCGCACCTAAAATGTTTTCCATATAGGATGTGCTAACGCCCAGTAGAGTTATTCCTACAGAGGCTACCCCCCACCTAAGTGCATATGCAATGTTTATATTTAACATTCATACCAAACAACATTCCAAACAAAGTATAAAATTTTATGTTGGAATTTTCCCATGTCATGCTATGGAATGAGATGAGACTCACTCACGCACATCCACCCAAGCCCTCATCGACTCCCGTCACACAATGCAATGCTCGTGTAAAAACCTTTATCATTGATGGAATACATCCAATGATCATTTTTGAAATACGAACTATGTATTTATAAAACCAACTCATTCTTGGATGTTTCCCTTCGAATGAATCCTTTATATTACAAAATCATGTGTCTTTGTTGGGTATCAGATTCTAGAATCACACCGATTGGCTCTGTACGCCATTACACTTTTTCAGAATTTCACCTCAAGGAAGTGTATGAACCAAGTAGCCGGGATATTCACTTGAGGGAGTGTCTAGCCTTTCTTGCTATACCCGACACAAGTTTTTCTTATGCAACCATGTGACTCCCTTAGATCTTTAATCTCACATTTTCGAGTCCACATATTAATCACCAAGAGTGGTGTTTGATTAAACCATACATACACACCCACACTCATGCCTAAGCCCATGAATGTGATGCCAATTTCATGCCCAAAATGTAAGAATACCAAATGAGCAATTTCAATAGCCATGACATATCCATGTGTAATGAATGCCATATGGATTATTTCTATCATATTTCAACGCTTACATTTCCAATATAAATCATCTTATAAGCATGTGATTTCAACATACCATAAACATCCAAGCATGTTATTTCAATTTCATCAAAATGACACTTTAATCATTCAAGGCATTTATCAAATTCCTATGCAAGATATAATTTATATAGAAACATAACATGCCCATATAACAACCCCAAAATATGCCGTATAACAACCCCAAAATAGCTCACATAACAGCCCCAAAATAGGGCGCATAACAGCCCCGAAACAGGCTGCATAACAGCCCCAAAACAGGCCACAAAACAGCCCATAAAACAGTCCTAAAATAGTCCACAAAATAGCCCATAAAATAGTCCACATAATAGCCCTTTATGAACACTATAGGCTAGAAATGAACCGAAGTAGGAGGGAACCCTACCTCTTGAAGCATAAATCGAAGGCTAGAACTTCAAGAACACTAATCAAAACCTCAAAAACTTGATTTTTCTAAAATCTCCCATTTGGATCTTCGGTGAAATCCTTCGTTCTTGGTGTGGTTGCATAGCCCTCGTCGAGGTGATCGACTTTAACTCTTTGCTCGACGAATTTCGACCGATAAAAGTCTAAGAATCGAAGTAGAAAGCTTGAAGAAAATTGATTTTTCCTCTTTTCTCTCTTCTCTCTATCAAACGTATGATACAACCAGACAAGGGGTGGAAAAATATCTGATTTTTCAGATATTTGCCCCTATTTATGCTTTTAAAAACTTGGCTCACATCGAGCCACACGCCCCCCACTTGTTCGGTTCTATTTTTCATCCCGAAATGATTCATTTCATCCTAGTTTAAGTTTAATTTAATTTTATTTAAAATTTTATTCAATTATAAGAAAATTTTATAAATTTCATTTTTGGGGACCTTTGAAAGATTTCGTCATCCAATTATCTCGTAAAACGTGTCCTCCTCCCCATGTCTAGGTGTCTTCAATGGGCAAGAGTCATGAGACTCTACTTATCTGGCTCTACGGGCATGCACCTTCTTGGCGGAGTTGAAGTCACCTCCTCCTCCTACCCTTCGGCGATGGTCTGAATCTCGCGTGAGGGGCTGTTGGTGTTCTCATTCTTCATGCAGATGAGCTAGTCCTTGGCCATCCACATATTGGCTAAGCTGACCCCGCTGGATAAGTTCCTCAATCTACTTCTTTAGTTGGAAGCAGTTGTCCGTGTCATGTCCATGGTCACGGTGGAAGCGACAATACTTGCTAGGGTTTTGGCACTTCGGGTCAGACTTCATCTTTTCGGGCCATCGAATTGCGGGGTCATTCTGTATCTAGAACAGAATGTGCTCCACTAAGGCATTGAGTGGAGTGAATGACGGTCGGTCTCTCGGGGGTAGTGGTCTGAGACGGTCTTTTATGAAGACCCTTTCCACTTTCTTTCTCTTGTTCTCGGTCTCCCTTCTGTCTTCTCGGCTATCTTTCATTGTCTCCCCCTTTAGGGGGACTCACCTCTATGGGCTTTGGTGACGTCCTCAGCATTGATGTATTGTTGTGCCTTAGATAGCAGCTTGAGCATGCCTAAGGGTGGCTTTTTAAGGGCTGAGAACATGAAGCTAGAGGTGCAGAGGCCAGCGATAAAGGTAGCCAGAGCTACCTTATCATCTGGTTCCTCAACGTAGAGAATCTCCTCATTGAAGCAGGCAAGGTAACCTCTGAGACTTTCATCCTTGTCCTGCTTGATGGTGAGCAGGTGGGTCATTGGTTTCTGATGTTGTCGTCCCCTAATGAAGTGGGAGACAAATGACCTACTCAACTCTGCGAAAGAGTGAATGGAGGAGGGTCTGATCTTGGAGAACCACTAGCGGGCAAACCCCTTCAAGGTGGTAGAAAAAGCTCTATACATAATCTTCTCAGGCACATTGTGGAGTTGCATAAGGGACTTGTATGTGTCAAGATGGTCGATGGGGTCTTTTGTGCTGTTGAAGGTCTCGATGGTAGGCATCTTGAACTTCGAGGATAAAGGATAATTAACAATATCAGTTTCAAAAGGTGTATCAGTACGTCTTATCAAGTAGTCTACGATTTCAGGCGTCTGTGCCTTGATAGCGTTGAGGGAATCCCCGAGTTGATTTTGTACCTCTCTAATCTTCTCGTTCCACTGATTGGGGACATCCTTGGTTGGTGATGGTACTGGCTCTCGTGGTCTTCGTACTAACTTTTTCTATCTTCGTTCTCCTGCGTAGGTTTATGAGGAAGGGAAACTCGTGGACTCCTTGCATGCTGAAGAGGGACTGCTGAGTGAGGGGAGCCTTGACGTGGCCCTAAGGTGTTCTGGTGAGGGACCCCATAGCGGGGGGCTTCCTGGCGCCTAAAAAGGACAGGGTGTTGTTCTCCTCCTATTGGAGGGAGTTGGGCTCCTTTCATAGGGTGAGGGGCGACGCGTCCTTGGGTGAGCATCAGTTATATAATCTGCTGGTTTTGACTCACTAGCAACTGCATTGTTTGGAGGAGTCATTGCTGGTGCCCGATGGGAGTCGCAGTAGTAGATGGTTCTAAAGGTGCAAAGGGAGACAGAGCCTTCTCCCGGTGAGTTGGGTTATTGTTTCCCGGCTATTGGTTCATTGATCTAGTAGTGATTGCCATGGATTGGAAGGGTACGAAAACTAGTCGGTTCCCACAGACGGCGCCAAACTGGTGATGCACAAATTGGTATTGGGCAAAATCAATAGTCAAGAATATGTAACAAATGTGATTAATGAGAAATTAATAAGTACTCAATGACAATCAAGAGCTAAGCGGTAAATAGGTAATCAACACAAAGAATTATAGTGATTTGGTCTAGGTGAACTACTCTACTCTCGGGAACAGCTGTGGTGGCCGAAGGTATTTTATTGATTAACCAAAGTTGCCAAGAGAGTATTCTTCAAGAGAGTTACAGTGCTTTTGAGAAGAGAGAGAGAGAGGTGTGTGTCAAGGGGATGTATAGAGGTTTTAGAAGCGTGCCCTCAATGTTGAGTGAGTGTACATTATATAATTAGGGTAAGGCGGTGAGGCGGTGACGTGAGTGAGAGGTCTTGGTAAGTGAGCAACCATGGTAAGTTTAGATCTCTATCCCAACATTCTCTCCCTCGTGCTCCTATTCAATCAGAACAAGACCTTGAACTAGGTTGGACTTGATCTTGAGTCTGGGCTGACATTGGAGTAGGCTTGAGTTGGAGTGGCCAAGAGAAGAGAGCAAAGGGAGGACCAGGAGGGCCAGCATTAGGCGGCGCCTAGCTTGGGCGACACCCTCTAATGCCTTGGGCGGCGCCCTCTTGGGTGCTTCCTTTGACTTCGACTCCATTTGATTCCTTCTTGATTTATGAATAGGTCCAATTCCCTTTAGGCCCCGGTGATTTGGACTCTTCTTGATGGATTGACCCAGCTCCAATTAGATTTTTCTTTGGGCTTTCTTGGTTTATTTTGGGCTTGCCCTAGTAAAATTCAGGCTCATCAGGTTTGATGTAAGGATTAGAGATACCCTACACATGTATCATCATGTATTCAAAATTAGCCAAATTTTACTGGTGGTTTGAACCTCACTGTTGTGTTTAGTATGATGGATATTCTCATTTTCTATCTTTCAAAAGAATAAATATTTTCTTTTCTTATTTGTATTTGGTAAGGAGTAATGCTAGACTAACAAAAAAATAAAAATAAAAATAAAAATAAGGATCAAAAGACGTGTCATTATTGTAATGATGTCGTTTGTTTCACTTTTATTCATTTAAAATTCAAATTTGTTTCATTATAGTAATGTCACATCATTTGGTCTACGTTGTTTGTTCCCTTTTTTTTTCAATGTTGCACTACTTTTCAGTAAGAGAGAGAGAAAATAAGAAAAAAAAATTATAGGCTGAAAAAGTGGAAAGATAAATAGAGATGCATATTGGGAGAGGGGATATTTGAAGTGGATCTAATGATTATACACGTAGAATTGCTAGACACAACTTAGAGGAAAATGAATAGGTTTATTAAAATTAAGGTTTGGACAATCACCAATTTAAACATAATCGACCACAATTACTAATTAATCAATTAATTTGCCCTTTGAACCCCTTTTTTACCCACTAGCAATGCACCACGTGCGTTGCACGTGAATAGTTTTCGTACATAAAAATTGATATAATATATCAGTATATGTGTATCTGAATTAAATATTATCTCAAATTTATCATACTTAATTTTTCATTACTCATATTCTATTATAGGATTATGAAAACTTAATATATTTCTAAAATTCTTTATTCTAACTATGAGAAAAAAGATAAAAAAAAATATAGTTAAAGTTCTATTTTTTTTTGGAATTTTGTGATTGAGAGTGAGTTTTTAGTAATGTTTGAGAAATTAAATTTTTTGAAATTCATTCAATTAGGATTTCACTTATAATTTTTTGAATAAAAAAAAGTAATTGTCAATATATTGCTTAATTATATTGAAACTTTATTGTAATTAAGAATTAGTTAAATCAATTAGAATAAGATTTAATATAGTACTCTATAGTATATATTTTAAAGCATATCAAAATTTTAAAAAATTCAAGATTACTTAACAATAAACTAAAACCTATTTTCTCATAAAATCTTAACGCAACTTAAAAATTTTATTGTAAACTAAAAAATTATATTGATGTTGCATATATGCGGATAATGTTATCTTTACATATGAGATGAGTAATATTAGATTGATGAAGTTTTTGAAAGTTTTTTGAACACTTTATTGAAAATATAATGATGCATATTTTTTAAAGATATGTAATAAATCAAAAAATTTCATAGAAATTGATATTTATGTAGAGAGATAGAGAGAAAAGATAATTAAAAGAGAAGTTAGAGGTAATTGAGAGATTTAAATATATAAGAAGATAATAGATAATTTAGGTATTTAATTGTGAAAGGATAGAGTAGTCTTTATAACTTTTATAAGGGTAAAATAAAGAATCAAAAGTTTTTCATGTTAAGGTACTTTTATTAGTAGTATAGAAAAGAACAACTCAACATATGAATGGATTGATATATGAAATCAATTAATTCACTAATCAAATCTCCCACTTCTTAGATCCTAAAAATAAGCCAACAATCTAAACTCAACTGATGAATATGTTAAATAGACACTTTAAACAATTATTCCATTAAATACATTTTGTGTGTGTGTGTGTGTTATATTTCAAGTGTGTATGAAAAGTAAAGCAATAAAAGTTATTCATAACATGAGCAATTTATTGATGCAAAAACCCTTTTAGAAAAAATCGTAAAATCGATATCAATTCACCTAAAGCCTAATCCACTAAAATCAAAGTCAATTTACAAGTACTCGAGACTTATTCATCAACTGATTTGCATGGTTATCCATTGTAAATCTCTCCTCCGAAGTCCCATGAAGTTATAAGTAGCTTCACTTGGATGCGCATATTGCAGTTAATCATCTAGGCCTATCAAGCAATCTTCAACGCTTCTCACCCCAAAGACAATCGGTATGCACTCTTTCCAATGTGGGTTTTGGTAGATCACTAAGTTAGATCTTATTCTCCAATGTTGGAAGTTGAGTAGGGAGGATAAATATGGTTTAACATTTTGGATCTTTGGGATCTAAGGTTTTTCTTGAAACTCTCTAGAAAGGTTTTAGTCTATTTTAGCTCATAGAGGACCAAGGTGAAAACTATAGTCCCATATATATAGGCCTCGAAAATATAGCTCAATTGGAACATAAGAATACTCAGATTCACAGCCGATCGATTGTGCCTTAAGAGAACAATCAGAGGGATGGTGATTTTTGGAGTAAAAAATGAGTCATTCTAGACCTCGAGGGAGTAGACCGTTCAAGCTGTCAAGGGTGGCCTAGAGAGCCATCTCCACTAGTTTTTAAGCTAGAAACTCAGCAAAAACTAGACTTATTGATCACTAAGGAGTGTTGCTCAAGATAGAGTCTGAAACATGACTCATTTTATGTTTCTAAAACATATTTAAGGTTTAGAAAGTGTCTTTCATGAAAGGCCTATGAGTAAAATAATCCTAATTAGCCTAAGTCTATAAATAAACCAAGGGTTCTTAGGTATCTCTATCATTATCCTTATCCTAAGCATTGAAGGTGTTATATCATATGTTCTAATTAGCTAATTTCATGAAGTTTATACAAATCTCAACATATTTCATGGTCGATGCTACAACAATGAAAATACAAAAGTATCAGTGAAAGGGAGGAGATCTTGCTTCAAGCTACATCAAGACAACTCTTCGTATGCACTTCTTACTTTGAACAAATGTGATGACCTTAGAGACCTAAGAACCAAGGGGTTTAATTTACTAAACTTAGCATGATTAGTGTTAAAATAGAATTGGTGTAGACTTGTATATGGATCTTAGGTGATTTTCAAAGAATTTTTTTTCTAAATCTATGTTTTGAAAAAATAGTTTGAGCCATTATCGGACTCATCTTGAGCAACACCTTTTAGTGTTCAAGAGAACTAGTTTTTTGCTTGATTTATGCTTAAAAAACTAGTAGGGAATGATGTAAGCTCTCATATTTTTATTTTAAATTATATTAGATTATTATGTATTGTGTTAAGTTTTGATAAATAAGTTATTGTTAAATGGGTATTGCAGAAGTTGTTGAAATTTTGGAATACTTGTAATTTTGAGGAGGAATGGAGTTAGTGACATTCCAAACTTAATTAAATAAAAATAATGTTACCATTAAATCCAAAAGGTTGAAAAACCTTGGGATTGGTGATTTGGGGTGTATTAATAGTTTGAAGGTGTTTAAGGGTTAAACGCATTTGGGGAGACAATTCAGATAGAAAGAAATTTGATATTACCTCAGTCTTTTGGCTATAACCTTTTACCTTGATGTCGGATTGACCTATTCTTGCGACATTAGAAAATAGACTTCAAGAATTACGAAAGTACATTTCTTGAAAATTTTCTGAATCGAATTCTAACTAGGTCAAAATGAGCTTAGCATATTGGGACAGGTTGTAAAATCTTGGAGTTCGTTTGAACGAGAAAATTCCCGTTCGAAGTCGCAAGTCCGAAAAACAAGACATATTGGGATTAAGCTTTGATCGAACAGAGGCGCACATTTTAAGCTATCTATTTTGTGTCGTCTGAACACTTTTTGACCTTATAATTACCCTAAGGACATGTTTTAGGGTTCTTTTAGCTATTTTTCAATCCTAGAAAGGCAATAAGAGTTGGGAGATGTTGACCCAATACTTGATTAAGCATTATTTTGATGATGATACATATCTAAGCAATATCTAATATATGGACAAGATGTGTAGTGGATAAATTGCAATTGGTGGCAAGAAGACAAGATCAACGGAAAAAAGAAAAGAGGAAGACAACAGGAGAAATCTATGTGCAAAACATAGTGTACGGTATGCTAGATTGATGAACTGGTATACCGGATGGATGAACCGGCAAAGCTCCAAAGCTTATAGTATCTTTACCTAGTATCCTGGAACCGGCAAACCTTAGAAGCTTCTAGTATCTGGCCAAACATGAAGAAGTCTAACAAATCGGTATATCGGACAAGTGAACTAGCATACTGGATGTAGCCGTTATATGGCAATGGTAACAATCCAGCATACCATTCGATATACCGAATGAGGCTCCAATAGATGAATTCAAATTTGTTGAGATTTAGCATTTGAATCCTTCTTTGACCTCCACTATAAATAGAGGTCTCAAAGGCATTCTGGGGTTCTTCTTGGACAAGAGAACTTATGAGTTAAAATCCAAAAGAGATTGTATTCTTTATTGCTAAGAGATTGGAGTTGTTGTAAGCCTTTAAGATTATTCTTTTAGTCTTCATTTTATGATTTGAGAGATTATTCTTAAGAAACAAGAGAGATTGAAATTGTATTCTTCTTGAGTGAGTCTTTTAAGAGAGGAATCTTTTCACAATACTCAAGGAAGAACAAGTGTAAAGGTATTGAAATCTCACCTATTGAAGAGATTCAAGAAAGAGAAAGGGAACCTCCAAGGGGATAAGGAAGAGAGGATGTAGGCCAAGGTGTTCGGGCCGAAATTCTATATATCATTGTGTCTCTCTCACTCTCTTTACATTATATTGTCCTTTTTAACTCTCTCTCACACACACACAATATCATACTTGATTAACTCTAAATAATGCATAAAAAAAATTAGGTTTTAAAGTTAATTGTGTGTGTAAATTAGGTTAAAATGATTAAGTTATAAAGTATTAGGGTTAATGTAGAATTTGTATGTTTTGTAGGGTTTCAAGTGAAAATGCAAAAATACAGGAGGATTGAAGTGTAAAGGCTAAATAAAAAAGGGGAGACAAGTGCAATTACAAAATCAACAAGTCAAGCAAGGAGGCTGCCAAAGCTACAACGACCAAAGAAATGCTATTGTCTGGACGGTGGTGATGTCGTCTGGGCAGTGCTCCAATCAACTTATTTTTCAGGAGTCCAAGGCAAGAGAGAAGAAATAGAGAAAGAAAGGAAGAGTGAAACCTTGCAAGAATCACTTTCCAACCAGAATTTTCTCTACTTATACATTTTTGTTTATCCTTTCTGCTTGAAGGGTTGAACCTCTCTCATTTTTGTGCCCTAGCTGGTAATAAGAGGGACAGTGTTTTAGCTATTCTTCGGGGAAGGACCTTTTTGTATTTTGTTTTCGGTTATAATGGGATTATATTATTCTTTTTGCTCGTCTATAGCAATGAGGTGTGAGTAGTCTGTTTATACTCTTTGGTGAAGGGTGAATGCATGTGTAATACTGTTTACATTATGGAAATGTTGATGTTTTATTTATGCATTAATGTTTATACCTCCCTTTATTGATGGATGATTATATTTATAATATGCCCACATCGAGCGGAGCTTAATGCAATATACCATACTATCTATAATTATTACACACTTTATGCATGATACAATAATGTACGTAGTTGGGCTTTATGTAATAGTTAGGAGATTGGTTATAAATGGGTTAAATCTCATCATAGTCAATGCTTTGATTCAATGCATAATCCGGAACTCCGTCTTCATTGAATCATCAATCTGCCAGTTGAATAGCTTGCGTAAACCTTTTGAATAGTTTACCTTCTGGTTTACTAGGGTTATTTGATTGTTGCATGGTACATAGACCTTCTGGCTAACCTAATCAGTTGTTGTGATATGGTTTGGTTATACATCAGACTTACCGGTTAGCTTTCCAGTGAAATGGGGGTTAATTGTTATAAGGTGGCATTTTCATAAATAAAAAATATAAAGCATGTTGGATCCTCACATTGAAGAGTACCTTTTTATCATTATTAATCAAAGTTTTAGTTAAGTATTTATTTGATAATTCTAAGCTCAATCCACAAGCTGTTTTGTTGCACATTACACACACGACAATTTCACTGTTTCTATTTTGAATACCAATAGTTAGCTCCCTGTGGGTTCGACCTCGGACTTAACCAAGAAATATTGCAATTTGACTACTTATACTTGGGTATATGACATAAATCCGGTCAGATCAATACTCATCTCATTGATAACTATCATATAGGTTAATCAATTTCACAAGTGAAATTAGATTTTTAATTGGGCATTTTCCTTATAAACCTAATTGACCCCCTATTAGGTTGCACTTTGGGCCAATAATTCGTATCAAAGCAAGAGCTCTAAGCAAAGTGCGTAGCAACATTTAGAGTAAAATATCGTGACAACTCTAGGCGAAAACATTGTTGAAGGACAATCCATTTCTAGACCACCATGACTTTGCACATTTGAAAGGTAGAATTAAATATACATCATGTCTCAAGATGATACACTATGAGATATTATTGAAGAAGGATACACTAAGCCTACTAGTGATAAGAAAACATGAACTAGTGATGAAAAGAGGTCACAAACTAATAATGCCAAGGTAATAAATACACTCTATTGTACACTAGATAGAAGTGAATTCAATCGTATTTCTACTTGTGAAACTGCTAGTCAAATATGACATATGCTAGAAGTCACACATGAAGGGACTAGTAGAGAGAAGTAATCTAAGATAAATATTCTTGTGCATGACTATGAACTTTTCAAAATGGATTCTCATGAAAGCATATCTCAAATATTCACACATTTTACTAATATTATCAATGCACTTAAATCTCTCAATAAATCTTATGTCGATGAGGATCTTTTAAGAAAAATACTTAGGTGTCTTTCAAGATCTTGGGATGCCAAAGTGGCCATCATCATTGAAGTAAAGGATCCCAAGGCTCTTCCTCTAGAAGAGCTTCTTGGCTCTCTCATCACTTATGAGATGAGTATCAAAAGAGATGAGGAGCTAGAGAAGAAGGAAAAGAAAAACATTACCTTCAAATTTACCAAAGCTTCAAATGAAGAAAATATAGAAGAGAATGAAGAAAGTGATGAAGAACTTGCTTTCATCACAAGAAAGCTCAAAATATTTCTCAAGAATCAAGACCCCTACAAGAAAGGAGAAAATTCAAGAAAAAGAGGGGTGATTTGCTATGAATGCAACAAGCCAGGACACATAAAGTAAAATTGTCCCACATTGAAGAAATCTTACAATAAGGACAAGAAGGTTGCCATGAAGGCAACTTGCAGTGATAGTGATAGCGATTCGGATCATGAAGAGATCAAAGAAACGACAAATCTTTGCTTCATGGCTATGGAAGAAAGTGATAAGGTAAACTCCAAACCACAAAAAGAAAATGAGCATATTATGAATGAAATGTATAATGCCATGCTTAAGTTGCATAATGACTTACTTGAAATCACCAAAAGGTATAAGGAGCTCAAAAAGAAACTTGTCACTCTTTTAAAAGAAAATGACATTTGGAAAATTGAGAATAAAAACTCAAAGTTCGAAATGTTAATTTGAAAAAGGAATCATAAGACTCTTCTTTAGTTGAAAAGCTCAAAGAGGAAAACAATGTTTTAAAAAGAAAGAATTGTGATTAAAACAAGATTGTTTCTAATTTCACTCAAGGAAGTGATAAATTAAAAAAACTCTTGTCAAGCGATAGGTGTGTGTTTGATAAAGCCAAATTGGGCTTTAACAATCTCTCTAGCCAAAATGATTATAAGAACTTCTTTGTTAGAGAATCAAAGTCAAAGGAATTATTAAAACATGTTATTATTGTCATAAAATAGGACATCTTGCATACAATTTCTATGCTAGGAGATCACATCAAAATAGTTACATGCATAAAACATTCTCCAACTTTGAAGGAACCAAAACTAAATGAGTACCAAAGACTAATGTTTGACTCAATTGTGTAGGTGTGCTTCATGTCCACTCACAAAACCAACAAGTGGTTCCTTGATAGTGGATGCTCAAGACATATAATGGGTGATATAATAAAATTTGCTCAACTATCAAAGGAGGAGGGTGGATATATTACCTTTGGAGACAATGCCAAAGGTAAAATCATTGGAATTGATAATGTTGGTAAGAAATCCTGCCTCTAAATTGAAAGTGTGTTTTTTGTGAATGCCCTGAAGCATAACCTACTTAGTATTTGTCAATTATGTGATAAGGGTTATAAAATTATTTTTGAACCAAACACTTGCAAAGTAGAAATCATAATAGACAATTGCATCCTTTTTGTTGCTAAAAGAATTGAAAATGTGTTTGTTGTGGATCTTTGACGACTTATATGATCAAAATGTCAAATGTTTGACCATAGTCAAAAATGAGTCATGGCTTTGGCATAGAATATTAGGGCATTGTAGCATGGACACTCTTTCCAAACTTGTTAGGAAAGACTTGATAGTTGATTTGCCCAAAATTAGATTTGAAAATACAATGTTTGTCACCCAAGTCAACTAGGAAAACAATGTAAGAGCTCATTTAAGTCTAAGAATGTCATATCTACATTGAGATCCTTAGAAATCAGTCATATATATATACATGAGTCTATTGCCTTAGACACAAAGATGATGCCATAGAAATCTTTAAAAACTATTATAAGAGAGTTAAAAATGAAAAAAAAGGTACTTGATTATTCATGTTAGGAGTGACCATGGGGGAGAATCAATACAAGTTTGAAAATTTTTGTCTATATAAAGGCTATGGACATGAATTCTTGGTTGGTAGAACTCCTCCTTAAAATTGTGTGGTTGAAAGGAAGAATAAAACAATTATTGAAATAAGTAGAATCATGTTAAATGAATTTAGCTTAACAAAGTACTTTTGGGGTGAAGCTGTTAATTGCTCATGCTATATCCTTAATAGAGCTCTAATTAGACCTATTATTAAAAATGACCTTATATGAGTTGTGGAACAATAGAATATATAAGATTGGATACTTGAAAGTTTTTGGTTGTAAATATTATGTGCTTAATATAAATGATCATCTAGGTAAGTTTGATGCTAAGGCTGATGAAGTGATATTCTTAGGTTATTCAACACATAGCAAAGCATATAGATTTTCAATAAAAGAACTCCTCTTGTTGAAGAATCTATGCATGTTGTTTTTGATGAATTGGATCCTTTGACAATTAAAACTAAGGATGACCTTGATGATGATATACATCTAAATTTCCATTTTAATCAACTTCATGTGGATGATGATCATGACAAGAAAGAAGATGATAGTCAAGTTGATAACATCAATGAGAGTTCTTCACATGAACTTCCAAAAGAATATAGAAAAGTCATAGATCATCCTCTAGAATAAGTTATAGGGTATCCCTCACAAGGAGTCAAAACTACATCTAGTATTAGAAATATATGTAATAACTTAGCCTTCTTGTCTCACATAGAGCCTAAAAAAATAAGTGAATCATTAAATGATGAATCATGGATCATGGCTACGCAAGAAGAACTAAATAAAATTCAAGAGAAATGAAGTGTGGGAATTAGTCCCTAGACCTAGAACACATCCATAATAGGAACAAAATGGTTGTTTAGAAACAAGCAAGATGAGGAGGGAAACATAACTAGAAATAAGGCTAGATTAGTTGCACAAGGGTATAATCAACAAGAAATGATTAACTATGATGAGACCTTTGCACCCGCAGCTAGACTAAAAGCCATTATAATGTTACGTGCTTATGCTTGCTACAAAGATTTTAAGGTATATCAAATGGATGTCAAAAGAGCTTTCTTGAGTGATCTCATCATGAAAGAAGTATATGCAGAGTAACCCCCCGGTTTTGAGAATGTTCATAATCGAACATACGTATTTAAAATCACAAACGCATGTATGGATTAAAACAAGCACTTAGGGCTTGGTATGATAGAATTAGTAAATTCCTATTAGATAATGATTTTTCTTTAGAAAGAGTTGATATTACTTTTTTTTATCAAATATATACATGATGATATACTTGTACAAATATATGTGGATGATATTATATTTGTTGCTACAAATGAGAAATTATGTGACGATTTTGCTAAATGCATGAGTAGTGAATTTGAAATGAGTTTAATGAGTGAGTTGAACTTCTTTCTTGGTGTGGAAATCAAACAAGGGAAAGAAGGAATTTTCATAAGCCAATCTAAATATGCTAAGGACTTATTAACGAAATTTGGTCTAGAAAACTCCAAACCCCATGACATTCTTATGAGCACCTCCCTAAAGCGTAATAAAGATGAAAATGGAAAGGATGTAGACATCAAGTTTTATAGAGTCATGATTGGTAGTTTGCTCTACTTAATTGCTAGTAGACCCGATATTATGTTTAATGTATGCTTATGTTCTAGGTTTCAAGCTAATCCTAAGGAGTCACATTTAATTTCCGCAAAGAGAATATTTAAATATCTTGGTGGTACCACAAGCCTAGGTTTATGGTATCCAAAGAGTTTATCTTTTGAATTCATTAGCTACTCTGATGCAGACTTTTCCAGATACAAAGTTGATAGGAAAAGTACATGTGGAACTTGTCAATTCCTTGGACACTCACTTGTTTCTTGGTTTAGCAAAAAACAAAACTTGGTTGTCTTGTCAACGTTGAAGCTGAGTACATTGCAGTCGGATGTAGTTGTGCCCAAGTCTTATGGATGAAACAATCATTAAAAGACTTCAATTTAGAATTTGATCACATTCTAATTAGATGTGATAACACTAGTGCCATAAATCTTACCAAGAACCCTATCCAACACTCAAGAACTAAACACGTTGAACTCATGTGCAAAATGGTGATATTGAGCTTGAATTTGCGAGAGTAAAAGATCAATTAGTGGATATATTGTGATGCCCCAAAATCCGGGGTTCATTTCTCAATCCGTTGATCATCCATCAATCCACAGAAGTATACCCGTGAGTACCAGATAACTCAATACTACGTCATTACACCCCATTTATCGGGATCATAACCAAAATAAACTTTGGGCAGAGTCTCCCTTGCATGGGAACCCTACCCAGTCCATAACTTGTGTATACAATAATCATAAGATCATTCCAAGGTCCAAACCTCAATGATTAGGCTTATTGTTGTACCTTTATATCACCCAAGTAGGAGCGCTCAAGATGTGAAGGCTCCTCGATGTTACATTTAAAATTTTAATTTTTGGGACGAGGTACCAGTACCTGGGCCTTCTGTTTTTTAGGTCATGTACCTATATGCATTGATATTAGTACTTGAGCTCACTGTTTTCTAAGTACCGGTACCCATGTGTCTTGGTACCAGTACCTAATCCACTATCCATTGGAGTACCAGTACCTGGTGCCTAGGTACCGGTACTTGAGCTCACAGTAATCTAGATACTGATGCTTAGAGGTTTAGGTTCTAGTACCAGGGTTATCCGACAATGTGGTACTGATACTTAATCACTTAGGTACCGGTTACAGACTTGATCCGAAATGTGTACACCCAAGTGCAGGTGGTCAAGCTGTAGTAATAATCCGGTTAAGTCTAGAGTCAAATCCACAGGGAACTATGATTGGTATTTTGAAGTAAGCAGTGATAGAGACCAAGTAACTGAAAACCTTGAGAGTTTGAAGTTATGAGATTTCTTTGAGTAGTTTAGAAGATTCTTTCCAAGAGTTTTCTAGACAAAATATAAGATAAATTCAAATGTAAAACAGTCACCCTTTAGCTTGAGGATTAGAACATGTAGTTGATCATTCTATTTATTATACTTGTGTTTTATAACTCAATTAACTCCCATGTCAACAACAAGTTAATCGGAAGATAAAGATGGACTGTAAGAATTAAGAACATGATTTCGATGTCCTTCTAGAAGTTTACAAGAATTGTCTATGCCGATATTTAACCCGTCTACAAATAAGCAAGTGTTTCTACAAGGCATCCAACCATAGCATTAATGTTCTATTCTTTAGATAAAGTACAATAATGGTGAAGATTGAAATGTTGTCATGAAGATCTAGTTAGGGTACTTGCCTTGAACCAACAGGTCTTTCCATGCAAGAGTCATCCGTGACATAGAAAGAACCCCCTGGTTATACAAAGTACCTTAGCTTTGCTAGATACAATCAATCATTCAATAAGCAAGTGGAATATAAAGCATTAAAGCATAAAGGAAATGCACAAATATAACTTCCAGATAATCAATACATGTTCATCATCTCTTACTAAAGAGTGAATGAACAACTACTCATTCTTCATGGCTTGGGTAAAGCTAGAAAAGTGAGTGATACTCATCCCTCCAAGTAGAGAACTTACAAGGTAAAGTACAATAAGCGAAGAGCCAATCTTGACCAAAGAATAAGTGAATCACGTTCCACCCTTCACGGCTTTGGTAAAGCTCTAGAAAAGTTGAAGATTTTCACTCCTCTAAGGAAGAAGGAAGCTCAATCAATGGAAGTGAAAGATATGAACGATAGAAGTAAAAGAAAGCTAGTCATATTTGGAGGGTGGCTTCCTCAACCATGAAATGGAGGGTTGCTTCCTCAATCAACATATGAACTAACTCCCTTGATACAAGCAAATATAACATACATCTAACTACATGAGTTGGAGTCCAAGCCTCTATCAAGTTCTTGACTAGTTCTTGGTGTAGTTTAAGCCTTACAAACCAAGTTCTATTCTTCTACAAGAACATCCTCCCCTTCCCACAGGCTCTCCTAAGGGGATTATTTATAGGTAAGGAAGAGGGGGAGACAAGGGAGTGTGAAGGAATAGTGTATGCCGCCCAAGTCCAATTGAAAAACCAACTACTTTGCAGCTTTCCAGTGGTGGACGTTTGAACGTGATTTGGCGTTGGAACATTGTCTCTGTTTTTCCTTTACAGGCGTTCAAACGTTGTCTAGCGTTTGAACATTTATGCTATTTTTGATTTGTGGGCGTTCGAACGCCAGATGGGGTTTGACCTCCTCACTTAAGTGAGCTATGGTCTTCTGTGGAAACCCATTTCCACACTCTATGCACATCTTGGCTCTCTGCACTCATCACTTTGGTCTTCAATCAAATCAAGTGGATGTTCGAATATGAGTTGGCATTCGAACGTGGTGCTCAAGTACTTCAAGGTCTTTCATCTTTACTACAACACGTCATGTCTCAGCAGTTTGGTCTTCTCATAGTTCAAGTGGACGTTCGAACGTGATTTGGGGTTCGAACATTCTTGCTTTGTTCTAACCTTCTCTAATTTTGTTCCCTAATGCACTGCTGTTATACTTAAGTGTGATATTTATTGTTCTTGAGCCTTTTTTCACTTTAGGACATGAAATGTCATTACTTAAACTCCATCAAAGTACAATTAGTTCAAAAAAGGCATAGTAAAATGCTAATTTTAAGCCTTAATCACACCCCCAACCTAAATGTTGCTAGTCTCAAGTAATACAATAACAATTAAATGTAAATTTATTTCTAATACCATTTTTGTAGGTCATCCGATTGTATTTAGCTTATGCAACAAGCCATTGAACCACTAGGTTTACCCTAACGGACTAGTGTTGTCTCGTGAGGGTTTTTAGTGAAACTACCCACAAACTTCAGCCGAATAGATGTGTGTGTGGGATTACTGGATAAAGTAAATTAGCATCATGGTCGTTGAGACACCCAACCCTCAATTTCGACTTACATCCTGTATGCTCCTCCTTTATAGGTATTTATTTTTTGCAAAAATTTGCATCTATTACATTGGTATTTGGAATTCTCTGTGTAGTAGGAATGATCATTCTAGCAACAAGAATTGTCATATAACAAACATTCCATCTTTCCACCTTCCATGGATAGCTTCAATTTCACAAACCTGTCTTAGAAGTACCCTCAGCAAAAAATTCGCTCAAGTTATAGTGACTTGTCTCTCAGAGGGCACGTGATCAGAAGGTGACCAGTCAAAGAATCACATGCACAGTTAGAAAGGGTGTGAAATCTTTAAGAAAGTAAATCAATCATGGTCTTGACATAATCTCATGAAAGAATATTGATGCAGTTAAAGAAATACTATTTAACATACCCCACTTATATTTGACGACCTACACATGCATCAGACTTGAGATCAATTAGGACTTTTTGTAGGTTGTAATGTGGCCAGAGGTCAGTGGTTAATGAAATGACGTTAATGATGTTCAAAAGCTATCCCCTTTTTATGCAGTGTTGCACACCTCTTTCTAGCTTCTCGACATTTTTCCTGAGAATGTTATTTCTTTCTTTCATTTTTCTCATTTTTCACTTTCTTGGAATTCCCTGTCTTTTTGTTTCTTTTCTTTTTCTATTGTTTCCACTAATTTGTCTTTTGAGCAGTAGCCACCATTTTCTATTTTTTTCTTGCCTTTCTGTATCATGTTGATTTGTAAGAGGGTGCCTGAAAATTGGATAGCAAGGTATGTTAAGTATATTTTCTTATGACTTGGTTATCGTATGAGTTTTTCAAAAAAGAACTCATTAATTGAAGGCTCAAGCATGGCTGACTAGGGATATACTTTTGTAAATGAAATGGCTAAGGCTCAAAGTCAAAGCAAAGATGGCCTAAAATCCTTTCTCAAGTATGTGCACGTGTATTTGTCATATGCAAAGGTTTCTTGTGGGATATGTCAATATATCACTTTAGTTGCGTCAATCAAAGAAAGATTAATGAGAATATTGCAAAAATTGGAAGTGAAAGAGCTTACTTTAAGTAAATGTTGATATCCTCTCAAAAAGTATCGTAAAGCTCAAAACTTACCATGACATTCTTTGTCATCTCCACTGGGTATGTCGGGTGTTTCAAGGAATGTTGGTTATATAGCGATTCCATTTTTGAGTCTAGTCATCTTGTACCTTAAGAATAACAAATACAAATGTACATTTGACAATTTAAGCATAGAAATAACACCAGCTTTCCAAGAAATGTAGTTTTAAGTCTCGGTTGCTAAGTTGAGGTATCAAACCGATCATGTGCTTAGTCACTTTAACAACAGTCTTACTTGCACATCCGCTTCATTATTTCTTAACAACAATTACTAAAGTGCCGATTCTAGACATGCATTTTAAATAGAAAAAAGTGATGAACTAAACCATTCATTTCACAAAAGATGATCATTTGATTTACACATCAAAGGTTCAATCCACAAAAATTTCAAATATCCACAATAGAAGTGACCAAACATAATGAAAAACTTTAAACATCCATAACAATCTACTAAAGAAGAAGAAACAACCACAATCACCCCTCAATTATCCACAATAAACCACAAAAGAAGGGACACAACACAAAAACTTCAAATATCCACAGGAAACTACCAAAGAAGAAGAAGCTCATTCAAAGAAGAAACAAATAACAACCATAATCAAGCACAAGAATCCCTCTCTCAATCTCCTCCATCCCTACCAACTCCACTGACTCCACCAGCCCCACCCTTTAGAAGACTAAGGATCTCATCCCACTTAGCTTCAATGCTAAGCATGATGTCCCATAAAGAACGCTGGGTGGTCGTATTGAGTCCTGCCTCTTGTGTCTATACTTGCTCTCTCTCTACCTCCATCTCTCTTTCCTCCTCTTGGTCAAATTCATCTTGCACCTCATCAACTCCTCGGGTCACTGGCACCTCTTGTCTAGCCGCTGGGGTGCCACTATGCCCTTGGCTCCTCCTAAACGACGCTTTGTTCAGTGGCCCCATTGGCTTTTGGATCTCCATCTCGGGCCTTACCCTCATCCTATGGTCCTTGCACATTTCAGTTACTGGGGTGCCAAAGGGAAGGGAGTTTCTTTTTACATTACAACCTTTCTTTATTTCTGTCAAGATGAGGGAGGGGAGATCAATGTGTGGCCTTTCCCAAGTGCGTATAATAGATGGGCCATGTCGGGAACGATTTCATTTTTTTGCCCAATCGTGGCAAGGTTAGAGACCGCAATCAAATTTAGCATTTTATATTTGTCTGTGAGCTCCTCTTGTTTGAGAAACCTCCGCCCCGACCAAGAAAAACTAGTCACCCCGGTCAACTCCTTTCCCACATTGTCTAATGCCACATTTTTCTTCGGGGGGTATGTCAATTTTTGAACCCGAGGTATTTATTGCCTCATTTTTTGAATATAATCTTCATCAACATCGACATGAGTTCCCCTTACGTACGTCCTTATCGCCCTGTTGATGATCTCAGCGTTGGAGTAGAACTCCCTCACCAAATCAACAATGGCCTCCCTTCCATTTTGCAAATACAACACCCATCCCATCCTTTCCATCTCCGCAGCCAAACCCAATTCCACAAAATTAGACAACACTACATCATGCTCACAAACCACAACATGTTTTTGGTAGAAATTATCGTACCTGTCAGTTTTTAGAGCTGTGGGGAATCTAGTCTTGTCATATCTTAGCGTAAGGGGTGGCCTCCCCTCTCTTACTTTGACTACTTCCTCCATGAAATTTGGCTCCTGGTTTATTGGGTTGCGTCTGGCAGGTAGTTTGAATCTAGGCATGGTGTTTTCGGTCTTGAGCTTGTGAGGGTTTGAAAATCTTGAGTTTTGGTGAAAAATGGGGATGTTTGATGTGAGAATGGTTGATTTTAGGTAGAAATGAGGAATGAGGGGTGGATTGAGGTTTGGGTAATGAAAAGGGGTTCTAGGGCTTGGGGGATTTTGAAGGGTTTTGGGATTTTTGGAATGAGGAAGACGATCCCGGCTTTTATAGCCTGAGAAGGATCGTTGGAACGTCAATGACGTTCAAACATATGTAGAAGGATTTTTAAAAGATCGTTCGAACATGGTAAACTCCCAGTACTTTTGAGTTCTGTTAGAGGCCAAAGTGATGTAAGGTCCTCTCGTTCGAACGCTCTATTGGCATTTGAACGTGAAATTCTCGTTCGAACGGTCTATTGGCGTTCAAATGTTGAGAGGTCCCAATACTTTTGTTTCCATCAAAGGGTTCCATCAGAGGTTTCATCAGAGGTTGAGTACTGCAAGCAAGTGGCGTTCGAACATCACTTGGTGTTCGAACGTTGAATCAAAAATTAAAAATATTTTATGCACTACACTATACACAATCAGAGAGGTTTATACACACAAATCTTAACCAAAAATTCATGGCTTCTTAGGATAAGTCCCTACCCACGCTTCAGGTTGGTATTTTGGGACACTCTTTAATCAGCCCATATTTTCATTTCAGTCAAAAGAGTTTGTACGGAAAGATTTTTTATACTTTTTACAAAAAATTTGGACACTTGGCTTTCATCCTAACCAAAACAGAGTTTTTCTCTGAGAATAATTTAATCTGAGTCTCCCTCCGTATCTGTGTACTGAGGACAATCAGTGACTCTCTTAATTTCCTCTCTCACAAACCGGTTAAGCATAGTACCGGAATAGCATGGCGTCTCAGGGTAATCCTTCCTCAGCCCATTCACTATCTAGTCTAATCGATCGAGTGTGTGACCGAAAATTGGTTCAGAGCACTGATTATGCCTTTTCTAGTGAAAGACTCTGCCACACTGTTTACATGCACCAAGCCTTTTGGCACGACGACGTTTAGCAAAAGTGCTTCTGTCACAGAGTGGTTTCTTTTGCTCTTCTCAAATCTCATTCTTTCTTACCAATCTTGTTTTTCTCGTGATCACAGTATGCACATCAGATAGAACTAAACCAAAAAAGTTTAACATCCATGCTTTCTATGCTTTAAGACTCACTATCTGGTTCTTTGACATCTACCAGTCACAAAGACGATTAAAGTTGACTCACAGACATAATCATTATCTTATACAAAATTCAAGGCAATGTACATAATATGATCAGAAACAGTAACAACAACAACAACAAAAATAAAAATATTTTACGGGCACAAAATATGAACTGTTCTCACCCCTCAACCTAAACTAAACATTGTCCCCAATGTTTCAAATTTACCGATATGTTGATCTTGGAGATGAGGTTGAAATGTAGAGATCTGTTCATTTACCGAAAACCTACAAGCAAAATACACAAATTAATCATCTCTCCGCAGATCTGGGTTTCCGCTAGGATGAAATCCCTTGATTTTGAGTGCATACAAAAGAAGAAGAGTCATGTACAAATAGAGTAAACACATGTAGATCATGAGACAAATGATTGGGTCTTCGGGTAATATGGTCATTGTACTATTGCGAGTTGGGTCATGGTTATAGAGGATCGTTAACAACAAGGAAAGAAGAAGAAGAAGAAGAAGAAGAAGAAAAGACAAAAGGGAAAGGGACAGAAGGGCATGGAAAGAGAGGAAAAGGGGGTGGGGAAAAAGAGAAAAGGGGGGGATGCCTTATAAAGGTGTTCGCTCGAGTCGGCTTTGATCAGGTTTTTCCTGACTCAACCCCTTTTTGTGTTGGCAGGCGCAATTCTCAAAGGGATGTTTTGGGTCCATTAAAGGAAGGGTTTTCACATTTTTGACAAAATCTTCCAAAAATGGTTTCAACCGCTGACCATTAACAGTAAAGATGTTACCGTTCAAGGGGTTTTCCACATCTATTGCTCTGTGTCCAAACACTTTTTTGACAATATAAGGTCCTGTCCATCTTGATCTTAACTTACTAGGAAAGAGGCAAAGTCTTGAATTAAACAACAAGACTTTTTGAGAAGGTTCAAAAGACTTCCGCACAATGTTTTTGTCATGAAAAATTTTCATCCTGGATTTTACAATTTTATCATTCTCATATGCTTCATTTCTTAATTTCTCTAGTTCATTAATTTGTAGTTTTCTTGAAAGTCCTGCCTTGTCCAGATCAAAGTTCGTTGCTTTAATGGCCTAGTATGCCCTATGCTCCAATTTCACAGGTAGGGGACAAGGCTTTGCATAGACTAATCGATAGGGAGATATGCCCAAAAATTTTTAAAAAGCAGTGCGATATGCCTTGAGTGAATTAGTTAGTCTTAACGATCAATCTTTGTGGTCTGGATTTGCCATTTTTTTCAAATTTAATTTGATCTCTCGATTAGCAATTTAGCGTGTCCACTAGTCTGTGGATGATAAGGGGTTACAATTTTGTGAAAAATCAAATATTTTTTCATCAAATTCCAGAAAGGGCGATTGCAAACCTGAGCCCCCCCATCGCTTATGATTGATTTAGGAACTCCAAAATAGGACAAAATGTTTCTTTTAGAAATTTGATCACCGTTTGGTGATCATTATTCCGGCATGGAATTGCTTCAACCTATTTAGATACATAGTTTACATCCACTAGGATGTATAGATAACCAAAGGAAAGGGGGAATGGCCCCATAAAATCAATGCCCCAATAGTAAAAAATTTCAATCACAAGAATCGAGTTTAAGGGCATCATGTTTCTTCTTGAAATGCTTCCCAACCTTTGGCATCTATTGCAAATTAAACAAAAGGCATGAACCTCTTTGAAAAATGTGGGCCAGTAAAATCCACACTGCAAGATTTTTGCAGTGGTTTTTCTTGAGGAGAAGTGACCACCCCATGCTTCAAAATGGCATAATGATATTACTTGTCTACTTTCATGAGTGGGGATGTAGCGTCTTATGACCTGATCCTTACAATAATTGAATACGTATGGATCTTCCCAAAAGAAGTTACAAACCTCCCTCAGAAATTTCTTTTTGTCCTTAGGGGAGAAGGACAAATGAAGTGTTCTAGTAGCAAGGAAATTAGCAATATCAGCATACCATGTGGTCTCATCAATTATGAACAATTGTTCATCGAGAAATTTTTCATTGATTGACAGTCCATCCTCGTGAAATTTATAAGTTAACCTGGACAGATGGTCTGCCACCACATTCTCAAAACCCTTTTTGTCCTTAATGACCAGGTTAAACTCTTAGAGTAAGAGTATCCATCTTAAGAGCCTAGGCTTGACATCCTTCTTTGTGAGCAAAAATTTTAATGCTGCATGGTTAGTGAACATAATAATAGAAGAACCAACAAGATAAGGACAAAATTCTTCCAAATCAAAAACTACTGCAAGCAATTCTTTTTCAGTTGTTGAATAATTCATTTGAGCATCATTGAAAGTTTTACTTGTATAGTCAATGACATGTGGTTTCTTATCTTTTCTTTGTCCCAATACAACACCTACAACATAATCACTTGCATCACGCATTAGTTCAAAGGGTAGAGTCCAGTTAGGGGGCTGTATTATTGGGGCAAAAATTAACATGCCTTTAAGCTTATCAAAAGCTTGCTGGCACACTTCGCTCCAATCAATGATTATGTCCTGACTCAAGAAATAACACATGGATTTTGCTATGGTACTGAAATCCTTTATGAATCTCCTTTAAAAGCCTGCATGTCCTAAGAATGATTGGACATCTTTTACAGTCTTGGGAGCAGACAAATTTCCAATCAAATTTATTTTTGCCTTGTCAACTTTCATGCCCTCAGACGACACAATGTGACCTAAGACAATTCCTTGTGTTACCATGAAATGACATTTCTCCCAATTAAGCATCAGATTGGCTTCCTGACACCTTATCAACACCTTTTCTAGATTGACCAGACATAAATCAAACGAGTCACCATAGACAGAGAAGTCATCCATGAACACTTCTAAAAATTTCTCGACCATGTCGCTGAACAGACTCAGCATGCATCTTTGGAATGTTGCAGGAGCGTTACAAAGTCCAAATGACATCCTTTTGAATGTAAAAGTGCCAAAGGGGTATGTGAATGTGGTTTTCTCCCGATTATTGAGTGCTATCTCAATTTGATTGTACCCGAAATACCCATCCATGAAACAGTAAAATTCATGGCCTGCAATTCTCTTTAGAACCTAGTCCAGAAAGGGAAGAGAAAAATGGTCTTTTCTTAGTCACCAAATTGAGTTTTTTATACTCAATAAACATCCGCCATCCTGTGACGACTCGAGTTGGTACTAGTTCATTGGCTTCATTCTTGACCACTGTGACCCTAGACTTTTTGGGCAAATCTTGGGTTGGACTAACCCATTTTCTATCAGAGATGGAAAAGATTATCCCTACATCTAAGAGTTTAAGCACTTCCATTTTCAATACTTCCTTCATGTGAGAGTTCAGTCTTCGTTGCATTTGTCGAGAGGGCTTTGAATCCTCTTCTAGGTATATGGCGTGATTGTAGATCAACGGGCTTATACCTTTCAAGTCAGAGATGGTCCACCCAATGGTGCTTTTATGGATTTTAAGAATTTCAATCAGTTTAGACTCTTGCAAGTCTGTGAGCTTAGATAAAATTATCACTGGGTATGACTTGTCCTCTCCTAGGAATGCATATTTGAGGTCAGATGGGAGAGGTTTCAACTTAGGCTTTGGTGGCTTGACACTTGATGAGAGCGACTTTATGCCACTTGGTGAAAGTTCCTCGAATTTGGGGTACAAGTATCAACAGTGTGAGTCGAGTAATTCTTTGGATCATCATATGTTGTCTCATATGTGATAGATTCTGACAGAGAGGATTCAGTGGAATTTTCACAGAATGTGTTATTCAGATGGTCCTGAACCAATGACTCAATGAAATTTATTTCTTTCTCTTCTTTGTCTTCTCTTGGGTGTTTGGAAACATTATAAATATTTAGCTCAAGAGTCATATTCCCAAAGGTTAATTTCATGACCCCATTCCTACAATTTATTAGTGCATTTGAAGTTGGTAGGAAGGGTCGACCAAGAATTACAGGAATTGGGATCTCTGAATGCTTTGCTGGCTGAGTATTTAGGACGATGAAGTCAACAGGGTATACAAAGTTGTCCACTTGGACATGTACATCTTCCACAATACCCCTAGGGGACAACTGAAGTGTGACACTTATGGGTTTGTGTTCTCCCATACCCAACTACTGGTAAACGGAAAAGGGAGCAAGTTGACACTAGTTCCTACGTCTAATAGTGCTTGTTTGATTCTGAAATTTCCAATGACACACGACACAGTCGGACACCCTGGATCTTTGTATTTTGGGGGGATTTTGTGTTGAAGCAAGGTACTGGCATGTTCTGTCAGGAAGGCTATTTTTTGAACATTCTGGCTTCTTTTGACTGTGCACAAGTCTTTTAGAAATTTGGCATAAGATGGAACCTGTTAGATTGCATCTAGAAGTGGGACGTTGATTTTTACTTGCTTAAAAAGCTCATAAATTTCAGGCTGATTATTCAACTTCTGTGCAATTTTGAGTCTGTGAGAAAAATGAGCAGGAATAGGACACGATGGTCCCTTTTCTTTTGATGGTTATGAATCTTGTTCAATCAGAAGTTCAGGCTCCTCTTCAATTACAAGTTCAGGCTCCATTATCTCAGGTTCAATTGGTTCAGGCTCAACTGGTATGTTAACTAGGATTGACTCAGGTTTTGGCATAGGAATTAGCATGTCTCTAATGGTCTTGTCAATCACCTTGCCACTCCTCAGTGTAGTGACAACTTGGGCTTGGTCTTGTGGAGTTTCCATGATTGCGGGATTTCCCACCTAAAATTGGCTTTGTGGTGATTTTGGTTGGGCAGAAAACTTGCCCTTCTCATGTGTGGTCATGGATTAGGTTAAATTTTGGATGTGGCTTTTAAGATCCTCGAAAGATTGAGTGGTCTGTATTTTAAAATCAGTGAAAGCCTGAGTGGAATTATTGTTTATTTCATTTGGCTTTGCATGAACTAATTTAGTGTGTCCTCAAGGCTCTTCTTTTGTGGTGGTTACTATGGTTGATATGTGGAAGGTCCTTGAGGTGGTGGGTGTGAACCTTGTTGTTGATTCATGGGAGTTGGTTGTGTGTTTCTCCAATTGAAGTTCGGGTGGTTCCACCAACCTGGATTGTATTTTTCAGAGTACGAGTTGGAGTAAGGCTTGTTGAAGTTAGAAATGACATTCGCTTGTTCCAACAAAACTTCCTTGAATGCCAGAATGGTTGGACACTCCCTAGTAGGGTGTCCTGTCAGTGCACAGATCCCACACACTTGTTCTTTGGGAGGGCCAACATCAACTTGATGGACCTTTTCCATCTCTAAAGCTTCAAGNAGTAGGGTGTCCTGTCAGTGCACAGATCCCACACACTTGTTCTTTGGGAGGGCCAACATCAACTTGATGAACCTTTTTCATCTCTAAAGCTTCAATCTTTCGAGACAGGGTAAACATCTTTGCTCTTAGGTCATCATCATCTTTTAAGACATACTTACCCCCTTGGGAAGTAGATGGTTTGGCTTCAACAATGGTAGGGGAGGTTGAGTCCCACATTTGAGAACTGTCAGATATGGTGTCAAAAAATTTGAATGCTTCCTCCAGAATCTTGCTCATAAACTCTCCTTGAGCATCATTTCGACAAACTAACGTAGTCTAGTGGGTAAAGAGTCATAGAAGAATCCTACAAAGGTCCAATTTTGAAAAGCATGGTGCGGGCAGGACTGGAGTAGATCCTTGAATCTATCTCAACTTTGGTAAAAGTTTTTTCCTTCTTTGATTGAAAAATTCATGATTTGCCTTTTTAGTGCATTAATATAGTGTAGAGGGAAATTGTTTTTGAAAAATTCATTTTGTAGTGCTTGCCAGTCAAGTATTGAAAGAGCTTTTAAAAAATTTAGCCATTTTTACCTTTATCCTTTAGAGAAAATGAAATTTTTTTTTATTTTGGCTAGCTCAGAATTATCTTAAAATGTTCCACATACTTCCTCAAACTTTTTTATGAGCAGATATGAGTTTTCTGTTCCGAGTCCATGGAATTAAGGGAGTAGTTGAATTGTCCCCGTCTTTATAGTAAAGAGGGGTACATCTTCAGGAAAGATAAAACAAGAGGGGACACTATTTCTTGTGGGATTTAAGTAATCCTGTAGAGTTCGAATGTTAGGAACTTCCCCCTCTCTCATAGGAATTTCTCATCGTCTCTCATCATTTGTCATTTTACTTTCGCAAGAATCTGCTACTAATCTAGGTGAAGGTGGGTCCGGTTGATTCACAGACCCAGAAGATCCTACCGGTAAATTTTGATAGTAGGGAGCATCCTCAGACATAAAAATAATTAAAACAAATATATACCCAGTAAAGCAAATATTTATACAAAAAAGAGAGGTCTTTTTACCTTTATGGTGGTGCCAAAAACTTGACTTGATCCGAAATGTGTACACCCAAGTGTAGGCGGTCTAGATGTAGTAATAATCCGGTTAAGTTTGGAGTCGAATCCATAGAGAACTATGATTGGTGTTCTGAAGTAAGAAGTGACAGAGACCAAGTAACTGGAAACTTTGAGAGTTTGAAGTTATGAAATTTCTTTGAATAGAATAGAAGATTCTTTCCAAGAGTTTTTTAGACAAAATATAAGATAAATTCAAATGTAAAAAAATCACCCTTTTGCATGAGGATCAGAACATGTTGTCGATCATCCGGTTTATTATACTTGTGCTTTATAACTCAATTAACTCCCGTGTCAACAACAAGTTAATCAGAAGATAAAGATGGA
>CAUOFW020004336.1:522062-543235 GCA_963454935.2 Ilex paraguariensis | reverse complement strand
AGTTGGGAGAGGTCCAAGATATTCTTTAAGATACAAAGTTTCTTAGAATTGACAGGATACTATTGAAGGTTCATTGAGAACTTCTCACACCTAGCTGCACCTATGACTAAACTGACCAGGAAAGAGGTCAAATATCAGTGGGATGACTCATGCGTGAGGGCATTTTAAGAGTTAAAAAGGAGGCTTATTTCAACTCCTATTCTTATAGTTCCGTAGAGGGGACAGAGGTCCGCGGTCTACTGTGATGTCTCAAATGATGGATTGGATGTGTTTTGATACAGTTTGGGAGGGTGGTGGCTTATAGTTTATGATAATTGAAGGGCTATGAGAAGAACTACCCCGTACACGACATGGAGTTGGTGGCTATTGTCTTTACCTTGAAGGCATGGTGCCACTATTTGTATGGAGAATTATTTGAGGTACTTTTAGACCATAAAACTCTAAAGTACATCTTTACTAGTGGGATCTCAATATGAGGCAGCATAGGTAGAAGGAGTACTTGGAGGATTACGACTTCACTTTGCATTACCATCCTAGTAAGGTAGATATGGTGGTTGATGCACTTAGTCAGAAGTCACAAGGAGTCTTGGTTAGTATAGTTTCCCAAGAGTGACGAATGCTTAAGACTATGGGACAGTTCGGGCTACACTACAGTGGTCAAGCTTTATGCACTTTGTGGAGTTTTATGGTTATGCCTTCCTTGTTGAGTAGAGTGATCGAGTCCTAAGAACAGGACACAGAGATATTGTCCATCAAGTACCGGGTACAATCGGGTATAGGCGACAAAGGCTGGGCCATTCACTCAGATGGTTGCCTTCGATTTAGGGGAAGGGTCATGGATCTCCATTCATTGGATCTGAGAGAGGATATCCTCAGAGTGTTTCATTGCTCTTGTTTTGATGTACATCCAGGTGGCACGAAGATGTGCCATGATCTTCGCCACCAATATTATTGAAGTGGGAAGAAGAGAAATATTGAAGACTTTTTTAGTAAATGTCTCACATGTTAGCAGATCAAGGCTAAGCACCAGAGACTAGCAGGGTTGCTCCAGCCTTTGGAGGTAGTTGAGTGGAAGTGGAAGCATGTCACTATTGATTTTGTAACCCACTTATCACGGACTTCGCATGGGCATGACGCGGTGTGAATGATAGTGGACTGGCTTACGAAGTTGGCACACTTTTTAGAGGGCAGATGACCTTCACAATGGAGGAATTCTACAGGTTGTACATATGAGAGATTGTCCGATTGCACAGGGTACTTGTATCCATTGTATCGGACTGGGACCTTAGGTTCACGACCCGTTTCTAGGAGAAATTCCAACGAGCTATGGGGACACAGTTGATGATGAGTATAACTTTTCATCCCTAGATGGAAGGTTAGTTAGAGAGGACCATCTAGACTTTAGAGGACATGTTTCGGGAATGTGTCCTTAATCTCAAGGGTAACTACGAAGAACACTTACCCTTAGTAGAATTCGCCTACATTAATAGTTATTAGGTGAGTATATAGAGGGCACCCTATGAAGAACTTTTTGGAGGGCCATGCTATTCTCTGGTTTATTAGACGGAGGTTGGAGAGAGACCCTTCACGCTTTTGGACTTGATTAGAGACATCTCAGAGATGGTGGACTTGATATGGAAACGTCTTCTTATGACTCAGAGATGACAAAAGGGCTACGCCAATAAGCGACAATGACCTCTAGAGTTCGAGGTTGGAGATCATGTCTTCTTGAAGGTTATGCCTAAAAAGGGAATGGCTAAGTTCAAAAAGTGGGGAAAGCTATTGCCAAGGTATATCAAGCCCTTCGAGGTACTGGAGAGGGTTGATATAGTCACTTACCGATTGACGTTACTGCCAAATTTATCAGGTGTTCATGTGGCGTTCCTTGTCTCCATGCTCCAGAAGTACACTTCATATACTACACATGTTGTGGATAAGGATGAGCTAGTTGTGATGGGACGTTTGAGGAGGGACCAAATCGTATAATGGATAACTGAGAACATTTGTGGGGCTTGTGAAAGTGTTGTGACAACACTGTGGTATAGAAGGGGCGACATAGGAGTGTGAGGACACTATCCGTGCCACTTATCCTTTCTTGTTTGAGAATAGAGGTACATTTTTGTACATAGAGTGTTATATGGCTTGTTGCATATGCATGTTGTTATATGTGCATGTGTGTGTAATTTTGGGGATGAAATTCTTTTAAGGGACATCACATGTATTTACCAAACCATTGAGTGAAGATAGATTTTGTACCATTAGAAGGGAGTTAGGCATCATAGATCCATAGTAGAAGAACCCTAGATTCCAACGGGATGAATACAAAAGGTTGGGAAAACAAAAATAAAAAATATATAGCCTATCCGACATACCGGTCTACTCGTCTGGAATACCAGATAGCCCAATTGGCATACTAGATAGTCCAACCGGTATACTGGTTTGCCTCTTCAGAATTCAATAAGTTATGAATTTTTAATATAAAAATGTAAATCTTCTTTCATAACTCTTTATAAACTCCTCACTACCGATTCATTTCTATTTAAACCCTCTCCATACCCATTTCTCATCACTACAATCCATGCTCTTCCATCTTTATCATCCAAATCTCTTTTTCTCTCAAAAATCCTAACCCTAAGCACCATTCATCTTCTTCCCCAAATCCTTCAAATGGCTCCACCAAAGAAAAGAGAAGGCAAGGAGCATTCAAGGGGAACTATGGGTGGAACGGAAGAGAGAAAAATGAAGAAGAATCTGGACCTATCCTTTCTTAGTGAACAATGTAGCAAAAGATGGCCAAGGTATGAAAATAGGGATTTTGCAGAGAGTCTATTTCTTATCCCTCACCAACTTTTCCTTTTAAGTATAGACACCATACTAAGTGAAATAGGATGAATTCCCTTGATGGTCTTAGATGAACCTTACTATATGGCACTTATATGCCATTTCTATGCCAATCTTCATGTGAAGAAATCGGGAAAAATAAAGTCCAGGGTAAAAGGGAAAGTTATCAAACTCTCCCAATGAAAGCTTGCACAAAATTCTAGGCATACAAGATGAGGGTGAATGAATGTTTTTTTGTGAAAGGGGGAGCATTAAAGACTATGTAACCAATGTGAGTGGGAGTATGAATGTTGTGTTTGGAGAAAATTATGAAGAAAACCAAAAGTTGGATGCAACGAATATGCTCGACATCCCTAGAGTGATCAACAATATTTTGACAAAGAGTGTCATTCTAAGGGGTGGGCACTATAATAAAGTCACCCAATTTCAAGTTTTTGTCATAGTATTCATAATGATTGGTAGGAAATTGAATTTCTTTATATCATAATGCAATATATGCAGCAAGTTGAAAAGAGGAATGCACGGCTCCCTTATAACATGGTTCTCACCAAGGTGTTTCAGTCTTTTGATATTGATATTCACCATGAAGACAACATTCCTGGAAAGAATTTCTTTGTAATCACATCGCTTAAGATGATTGGAATTGAGACCGTAGAGGAGATCATTGAAAAAGGGAAGCAGAGATCAAGAGGAGAAGGAACCTCAAGGCCAATATTTGTTGGGGATCAAGTAGAGCAAGAATAAAATTCTTCTCACACTCAAGAGTTGAATGTTGATGAGTAAGGTATGGGAGATGAAGGAGCCTTAAGGCCAATCTATGCCGAAATGGATGACTTGGACCAAGTTCGTCGGTCCATGGAAGTCCTCACCACAAGCATGGAAAGTCTTCACACCAAACTTTCTACGACCAATGTTTGGTCCACTTGTTCCTCCCCTTCCTCCTCCATTGTTTGTGTACCAACCACAAGATCCTCAGGACGATGATGCTTTCATGCAATTTTAGATGTTCATTTAATGTTCGTCACTCTAAAGATTCTTAAAATCTTTAAGTGTTAGAATGTTTTTGCTTTGTACCCACAGTGTTGTAATTTTGACTTGTGCATTGAAACACAATTATATGATAAAGTGGAAGTTTTATTTTCTATGATGTGTGTTTTGAATGAATGGTAATGGTTCTTTTTCCTAATGACATGCATGCTCATGAGAAAACCTAATGTTGAAACACAATGCATGATGAAGTTGTCTTCTCTTACATTTGGCAAGTGATTGATATTTGTTCTATATTTTTTATGATGCCAATGGGGGAGAAATATATGTTTGTATATAACAAAAATTTCAAGAATTCAAAGGAGATACACAAATACATATAGAATCTCACACCAACAATCACAATTCTAAAAAGAAGTTTGTCTTTGTAGCATTTTTGTTATATGCACAAACTAAGGGGGAGCATAGTTGGTTGTTTTATGAACAAAATTCTACTCAACTATATGCTTATGCTTAGGGGGAGCATAGTTGAGCTAAATGTTTATGTTTTTTTATTTACAATTCCTCAAAGATGTTTGTCATCATTCAAAAGGGGGAGAATGTTGACCCAATGCTTGATTAAGCATTATTTTGATGATGATAAATATCTAAGCATGATCTAATAAGTAGATTAGATGTGTAATGGATAAATTGCAATTGGTGGCAAGAAGGCAAGATCAAAGGAAAAAGAAAAGAGGAAGACAACATGAGAAATCTGTGTGCAAAATAGTGTGTCTGATATGCCAGATTGATGAACCGATATACTAGATGGATGAACCAACATACTGGTTGTGGAACCAGCAAAGCTCCAAAGCTTACAATATCTTCACTTGGCATCCTCTGATGAACCGACAAAACTTCTCTGACAAATTGGCATACTGGTTAGGGAATCGATAAACCTTGGAAGCTTCTAGTATTGGCCAAACATGAAGAAGTCTGACAAACCCATATACCGAACAAATGAACTGGTATACTAGACGTAGCTGTTATAAGACAATGGTAACAATTTGGCATACCATCTGATATACCAGATGAGGTTCTGGCAGATGTATTCAAAATTTCTGAGATTTAGCATTTGAATCCTTCTTTGACCTCTATTATAAATAGAGGTCTCAAAGGCATTTTGGGGTCTTCTTGGACAAAAAAACTTATGAGCTAAAATCCAAAAGAGATTGTATTCTTTATTGCTAAGAGATATGAGTTGTTGTAAGCCTTCAAGATCATTCTTCTTATCTTCATCTTTTGATTTGAGAAATTATTCTTGAGAAACAAGAAAGAGTGAAATTGTATTCTTCTTGAGTGATTCTTTTAAGAGAGGAATCTTTTCATTGTAATCAAGGAAGAACAAGTGTAAAGGTGTTGGAATCTCACCTATTGAAGAGATTTAAGAAAGAGAAAGGGAAACTCCAAGGAAAGAAGGAAGAAAGGACGTAGGCCAAGGTGTTAGAGCTGAACCTCTATATATCATTGTGTCTCTCTCTCACTCTCTTTACTTTATGTTATCCTTGTTAACTTACACACTCACAAAAAATATCATACTCATCTCATTGACAACTATCATATAGGTTAATCAAATTCACAACTAGTGAAATTGGATTTTTAATTAGGCATTTTCCTTATAAACCTAATTCACCCCCTCTTATGTTGCACTTTGGGCTAATGGGAGAAAGGAAAAGGAGGAAGACGGGCTAGATCTTATAGGATTAACACGTGATCAAAATACATTAGGATCAATTATTTATGGATTAAGGTAGTGTTAGATCAAGTTTTGTAATTGGTTAATTTTGTGGAATCCATGTAAATCTCAACCTATTTCATGGTCATGATGCCACAACAAATAAGATTCAAAAACGTCAATTGAAGGAAGGAGATCACGTGTCAAAACTACATCAAATGCACTATGTATGAACCTTAACGCTTAGGACCTGGTAATAACCTAGAGACCTAAGATGATCCCTTGGTTTCATAGACTTAGAAAGATAAATTTTAAAATGGAATTAGTATTAATCTCTGTAAGGATCCTAGGTGATTTTCAAAGAAAATATTTTCTAAATTTTTTTGTAGTTTGAAAATATAGTTTGAGCCATTAGAGGAACCTTTTTGAGCAACACAATTTAGTGTTCAAGAAGAAAAGTTTTTCGCTTGGTTTTAGACTCAAAAAACTAGTATTGACCGCCCTATGCTCACTAGCCTTCGCTAAAACGGACTCTATATGACTTAGGGAAGAACTAGGCAAAGCCTAAATGGAGGAGTGTAGGGCTCGCCCTCAGAGGTCGCTCGAGCAGTCCCTTGGTTGCTTGAGCAATATGTTCTCCTAGGTCAGTTTGAAATCTAATTTTCATTCAAATGATCACCACCTTATGACCACATTCCCAGTTGCTCAAGCGGTCATTCACAATTTTGTGTTTTCTTATTGACCAAGATTGCCCTTATTCTAAGCCTATAAATGGGGGGTGTCTTTCCCAACCTAGGGTATCTCTTTTGTAAGCTAAATTTTTGCCTCTTAACCTTAGAGATCATACCACAACCTTAGATCCCTAAATCCAAAGGCTACCATCTTATGATTCTCATCCAACCTCACAACTTAGAGAAGAAGAACTTGCTTGATTGAAGACCAAACCCATTGGGGTGTGCATGCTGAGGATCTTACCAGAGAGGATAACTCGAGGCCTAGAGGATCTGTAAGACCCAAACACGTGTGACGAACATATAAATATTTATTATAAGCATATTCACATGTGATATGCATGTGGATGGTTGGCAACCACTCTTAAATTAGGAACATTGATATGAGGCTTGAACCGGTACAATGTATACTTTAATATTTAGACGGAGCTTATGAATAAGGTATGAGAATTAGTGGGATTGAATAACCATAGGGGAATTGCTTTTGTTAATTTGTGAAAGTTTAAATGAGAATGCTTGCATGTGACTTAACTTTATTATTTTATGCATGTTAGTGTATATAAGATTAAGTGGGTGGCAAGCATGTGACATCAACTTATTGGTTATAAAAAAATATGTTAGTATATATAAGAATTGGATTAAGGGTTAACAATATAAATTAATGGGTTATTATCAATTTGGGTATATATGTGTGTGTATATATAAGTGTCAGTATATATGTACTGACATAGTCATCATGGACTCTCCACTAAAGTTATATATGTGGTCTATATATATATCCAAACATGACGACTTCTCAATTTAAAGAAATTTTGGGGATGGGATTAAGAGGGAGAGAAAGTGGTGGCTAAAGGGAGAGAAGGTGGGGACTCTACTCATGCATGTGGGTAGAAGACTTACACTTAGGAAAAAAAGAGAGGAAGTCTCTCTTGATGTTTCAACTAAAGGAAAGGAAGAAAGAAAAAAGAACAAGAGCCTCTAGACACTACAATTTCAGTTAAGGGAGGAATCAAGGCAAGAGTTTCTACAGTTGGGGAAAAATTTAAGCCAAGGCTAAGAAGAAAAAGGTGGAAGATTAGTGGTGGTGCTTGGTGGTGTAGGAAATGGGTGTAAGAGGTAAGTTATGTAATCTATTTTCAATCCTCTTGAATGCTTAGATACAATTCAAGTGTATGTATTTGGGTATTGCATGTGGTTTGAATGTGATGCTTGTTGTGAAGGTGTAGTACCATGAGTGTTGCACAAAAAATTAACATAATATTGTGTGAGTGTGTGAGCATTTTTTAGGTATTGGGAGAGCTTCCGCCGATGGCCCTCCTATGGGCCCACTTTGAGAACAGAGTCGGCCTGTGGCTCTCATTATGAATTTTGAAGTCTCTTGTGTACATTTATATCTTGACCTTGTATAAATCTAAGTACATAACTTGTATTTTGTTAAAGGCTTGTAATGAGACTTTATGTATGGACATTTATTCTTTTAATGAATGGATGTTATATAATGATGGTTGTGGACGAATGCTTAGTGTTAAACCCCCCGTACAAAGGAGACTCTACCCAGATTTCGTTTAATTTTGGATCTAGGTAAATGGGGCGTAACTATGTGGTATTGGGTTATACGATATGATTAGTAGTTAAAATTAGCTTATTACTATGTCTTTTTAAGACTAATTATACTTTGATAGAGTTTAAATGATGACATTTCAGGTCCTAAAGTGAACAAGTGCTCAAAATGCATCATATATCAAACTTGAATGTAGCACCAACACATTGGGGGACAAAATTGGAAAAGCTTGGAACAAAGCAAGAACGTTTGAACGCCAAACAACGTTCGAATGTTCCCCTGAATTAATTGAAGACTAGGCCATTGAGACATGGGGTGTTACAGCTACCCTGAGGTACTTGAGTACCACGTTCGAATGCCGATCAACGTTCTAACTTTACCATAAATCATAAGAAGACCAGATTGCAGCATGGAGTGTGGAAATGAACTTCAAAGAAGACTATAGGCCATTTGAATGGGAAGGTCAAACTCCATCAGCACGTTTAAGCACCCATCAAACAAAGACAGAGACAACATTCAAATGCCAGACAACGTTTGAACGTTGTCCCTAGATTGGCTACAGAGTAGTTGGCTTTCACTTGGACTTGGGCAGCATACACTATTCCTTCTCTTGTCCCCCCTTCTCCTTGCCTATAAATACTCCCCTTATGGGAGCTTTGAGGAAGAGTTTTTAGTAGGAAACTAGAACTTGGTTTGTAAGGTTTAGACTACACCAAGAATTAGTAGAGATCTTGAAGGAGGCTTAGACTCCCACTTGTAGTTGTATAATTAGTCTTAGACCTAGTCTTATATTTACTTGTATTAAGGGAGATAAATCATCTTTTGGTTACAGTGGAAACCCTCCAAAAGTGGCTAGCTTTCTTCTACTTTCATTTATTGTCTTTCACTTCAATTGCTTGAGCTTCCTTCTTCCCTTAGAGGAGTGAAACTCTTCTACTTTTCTAGAGATTTACCAAAACTGTGGAAGGTGGAACGTGATTCACTCATTTTTTGTCGAAGATTGGCTCTTCGCTTATTGTACTTTACCTTGTAAGTCCTCTACTTAGAGGGATGAGCATCACTCACTTTTCTAGCTTTACCAAAGCCATGAAGAGTGAGTAGTTTCTCATTCACTCTTTAGTAGGAGGTGATGAATATGTATAAATTATCTGAAAGTTATATTTTGTGCATTGCATTTATGCTTCAATGCTTTATATTACACCTGCTTATTGACTGATTGAATGCATCTAGAAAGCTAAGGTACTTTGTATAACCGTGGGTTCTTTCTATGATATGGATGACTCTAGCATACAAAGATCCATGTGCTCAAGGCAAGTACTCCGGCTAGATCTTCATGACTTTCTTCCAATCTTCACCATTATTGGACTTCATTTAAAAGATGGAATATTAACGTCATGGTTGGATGTCTTGTAGAAACACTTGCTTGTTTATAGACGGGTTGAGTCATGGCACAGACAATTCTTGTAAACTTCTAGAAAGACATCAGAATCATGTGCTTAATTCTTACAATCCACCTTTATCCTCCGATTAATTGCCGTTGACACGGGAGTTAATTGAGTTACCAAGCACAAGTATAATAAACTGAATGATTAACTACATGCTCAGATACTCTAGCTAAATGGTGACTGTTTACATTTGAATTTATCTTATATTTTATCTAGAAAACTCTGGGAAAGAATCTTATATTCTATTCAGGAAATCCCATAACTTCAAACTTTCAAGGTTTCCAGTTACTTGGTCTTTATCATTGCTACTTCAAAACACTAATCATAGTTCCCTATGGATTTGACTCCGAATTTAACTGAATTATTACTATAACTTGACCACCTGCACTTGGGTGTACACATATCGGATCAAGTCAAGTTTTTTTGCGCCATTGTCGGGGAACCATAAAAGGTGTTTTAAGGTAAAGGGTAAGAAGACCTTTATTTTTGTATATATTATTTCTTTGCTTTATTGTGTATAAACTATTTTTTTTATGTCTGAGGACGATCCTCACTTTCAAAATTTGCCAGTAGAATCTGTTGGATCTGTGAATCAGTCTGAACCATTTTTACCTAGATCAGTAGCAGACCCTCTTGATAATAATATGAAAAATAATGAGAGACAAAGAGAAGTCCATGTGAGAGAGAGGGAAGTGCCTAACTTCCAAACTTTGTGGGATTACTTAAATCCCACAAGAAATAATGTCCTCTTTTGTTTTATCTTTCCTGAAGATGCACCCCTTTTTATTGTAAAGCCGGGGACAGTTCAACTACTCCCTCAATTCCATGGACTCGAAACAGAAAACACATATCTGCACATAAAAGAGTTTGAGGAAGTATGTGAAACGTTTCGAGACAATTCTGAGCTAGCCAAAATAAAACTTTTTTCATTTTCTCTAAAGGATAAAGCTAAACAATGACTAAATAGTTTAAAAGCCCTTTCAATACCTGACTAATGGGCACTGCAAAATGAATTTTTCAGAAATTTTTTCCCGTTACACCGCACTAATGCACTGCAAAGGCAAATCATAAATTTTTTGGTCAAAGAAGAAGAAACCTTGTACCAAAGTTGGGAGAGATTCAAGGATCTGCTCCAGTCTTGACCACACCATGCTTTTGAGAATTGGACTTTGGTAGGATTTTTCTATGACTCCTTGCCCACTAGACTACGTCAGTTTGTCGAAATGATGGCTCAATTGTAGTTTATGGGTAAGAGTCCGGAGGAGGCATTCAATTTTTTCAACACCATATCTAACAGTTCTCAGATGTGGGACTCAGCCTCCCCTACAATTGTTGAAATCAAACCATCTAATTCCCAAGGGGGTAAGTATGTCTTGAGAGTTGATGATGACCTAAGAGCAAAAATGTCCACCCTATCTCAAAAGCTTGAAGCTTTAGAGATGAAAAAGGTTCATCAAGTTGATGTTAGCCCTTCCATTGAACAAGTGTGTGAGATTTGTGCGCTGACAGGACACCTTACTGGAAAGTGTCCTACCATTCCAGCATTCAAAGAGGTTTTGTTGGAGCAAACAAATGTAATTTCTAACTTCAACAATCCTTACTCCAACCCATACTCTGAGACATACAATCTAGGGTGGCAAAACCACCCAAACTTCAGTTGGAGAAACACACAACCACTCCCATGAACCAACAACAAGGTTCACACCCACCACCTCAAGGACCTCCCATGTATCAACCATACCAACTACCACAAAAGAGGAGCCTTGATGATACCCTGAATCAGTTCATGTAAAGCCAAATGAACTATAAAAATAGTTCCACTTAGGCTTTTACTGATTTCAAAACCCAGATCACTCAATCTTTCGAGGATCTTAAAAGCCACATCCAAAGGTTGACCCAATCCATGACCACACATGACAAGGGCAAGTTTCATGCCCAACCAAAATCACCACAAGACCAATTTTAGGTAGGAAATCCTGCAATCATGGAAACTCCATAAGACCAAGCCCAAGTTGTCACTACACTAAGAAGTGGCAAGGTGATTGACAAGACTATCAGAGACATGCTAATTCCCAAGCTAAAATCTAAGTCAATCCCAGTCAACTCACCAGTTGAGCCTGAACCATCAAAAGGAAATGGGCCCTTGTGTCTTATTCCTGCTCCTTTTTCTCATAGACTCAAAACTGTATAGAAGTTAAATAATCAGCCAGAAATTTACGAGCTCTTCAAGCAAGTAAAGATCAACATCCCATTTCTGGATGCAATCAAATAGGTTTTATTTTATGCCAAGTTTCTAAAAGACTTATGCACAGTCAAGAGAAGCCAGAATGTCCAAAAAAGAGCTTTCTTGACAGAATAAGCCAGTGCCTTGCTTCAACATAAAACCCCTCCAAAATACAAAGACCCTGGGTGCCCAACTGTGTCGTGTGTCATTGGAAACTTCAGGATTGAACAAGCACTGTTAGACCTTGGAGCAAGTGTCACTTTGCTCCCATTCTCTGTTTACCAACAGTTGGGTCTGGGTGAACTCAAACCCACTAGTGTTACACTCTAGTTGGCAGACAGATCTATCAAAGTCCCTAGATGCATTGTTGAAGATGTACTTGTCCAAGTGGACAACTTTGTCTTCCCTGTTGATTTCATCATTCTAGATACTTAGGCAGCAAAGCATTTAGAGAACCCAATTCCCATCATTCTTGGTCAGCCCTTCCTAACAACTTCAAATGCACTAATTAATTACAGGAATGGGGTCATGAAATTAACCTTTGGGAATATGACTCTTGATTTGAATATTTTCAATGGTGCCAAACACCTAAGTGAAGACAAAGAAGAGAGAGAAATAAATTTCATTGAGTCGTTGGTTCAGGAACATCTGAATAACACATTCTGTAAAAACCCCACTAAATCTTCTCTGTTGGAATCTATCACATCTGAGACAATAGATGATGATCCAAAGAATTGACCTACTCACCAAGTGGCACAAAACCATTCTCATCAAGTGTTAGGCCACCAAAACCTAAATTAAAACCTTTCCAATCTGACCTCAAATATGCATTCTTAAGAGAGGACGAGTCTTACCCAGTGGTAATTTCATCTAAGCTCATAGACTTGCAAGAGTCTAAACTGATTGAAATTCTTAAAAGCCATAAAAGCACCATTGTTTAGACCATCGTTTACTTGAAAGGTATAAGCCCGTTGATCTACAATCATGCTATATACCTGGAAGGGGATTCAAAACCCTCTCATCAAATGCAGCAACGACTGAACCCTCATATGAAGGAAGTTGTGAGAATGGAAATGATTAAGCTCTTAGATGCGGGGATAATCTTTCCCATCTCCGATAGTAAATGGGTTAGTCCAACCCAAGTTGTGTCAAAAAATTTTGGGGTCATGGTGGTCAAGAATAAAGAAAATGAACTAGTACCAACTTGAGTTGTCACAGGATGGTGGATGTATATTGACTATCGAAAGCTCAATTTGGTAACTTGGAAAGATCATTTCTCTCTTCCCTTTCTTGACTAGGTTCTAGAAAGAATTGCAAGGCATGAATTTTACTGTTTCCTTGATGGGTATTCTGGGTACAATCAAATTAAAATTGCACAAAGTAAACTTGAAACTTCTCTCCATATAAATAACAACTCCACAACTTGAGAGCAAACACCATAGCTGTAAGCTCTAAGTTATGAGTGAGATAGTTCTTCTTATGAATCTTCAATTATCTCGACCCATAAGCCACTACTTTCCTATCCTACATCAATTCATAACCCAAAATCCTATAAGGAAGCATCAATGTACACATCATAACCCTCGCCACTTCTCAAAACAATGAATAACGGTGCCGTGGTCGACTTCTCCTTTAGAGTAGTGAAAGCTTGCTCACAATCTTTAGACCACACAAACTTCTCTCCTTTCTTTGTGAAGCGGGTCATGGGCAATGCTAACCAAGAAAAATCTTCCATAAACCTTCTGTAGTACTCTACCAAGCCTATGAAACTCTAAAGATTTGACACATTCTAAGGCCACTCCCATTTCATTATTGCTTCAATCTTGGCAGGATCAACTACTTTTCCCTCTTCTAACACTACATGTCCTAGGAATTTTACCTCTTCTATCCAAAATTCACACTTGCTCATCTTGGCATATATCTTATGTACTCATGATGTCTATAGAACTAACCGGATATGTTGTGCATGTTCCTCTTGTGCTCTTGAATAGGTCAAAATATCATCAATAAAGACGATGACAAATTGATCTAAATAAGGAATCTTGGGGATATCTTCTTTCTTTGTCTTCAGTTGATGTTAATGAGTACAAAGATCAATCTTAGAATAGTACTTGGAACCCCTCAAATAATCAAAAAACTCATCAATTCGAGGTAGAGGATACATATTCTTCACATTTACTCTATTTAACATTTGGTAGTCTATACATAACTTGAGTTTATCATTATGTTTCTTCACAAAGAGGACAGGTGCTCCCCAAGGTGAAGCACTCAGGCGAATGAACCCGATCGCCAACAATTGATCCAAATAATTCCTTAGCTCATTCTACTCCTAAGGTGTCATTCTATAGTGAACAATGGATATAGGTTCTATTCTTGAATAGAGATCGATGGTAAACTCAATCTCTCTTGGTGGGGGTAATCCAAGTAATTCATCCAGGAAGTTTGACACCACCAATCCAAAATTAGAATGGGTTTAACTCGTTCTTCTCCAACTAAGTTTCCTACAAAGCTTAAACTATTTCCTGCTTTAGCCTTTAGGAATCGGTTGCCCGTAGTGGTGAATGAGTGGAAAGAATTATGCTCATTAGTGATGAACACTACCTCTCTCGGTAAGTGAAATACCACTCATTTCTAGAAGCAATCCATTGTTGCAATGAAAGTGGACAATTGGTCCATACCAAAAATCACATTGTACCCTTCCATTTCAAGGGCTATCAAATCCACATTCAACTTTTTTTTCTCAATATAAAGTATACAATGTTTACACACCCTAGCCATATCCAATCGTTCCCTAGTATGCAAGTTCACACTCAATAACTCCTTTAAATTATCAAAATCCAACCCCAATACCACTGAAAAGGTGATATGTATAAAAGAATGCGTAGCACCCGGATCAAACAAAAGGTGTGTCCAAGAGTTGAATGAGAGAACAATACCTTCCATGACAACATTAGAAGCCTCCTCATCTTGTTGAGTCATAACAAAGACCCTTCCTTGGTTTTAGGCGCCAGTTATCCCAGCTCCCCAGTTCCTCGGAGCTTGTTGTTTAGGTAATAAGGGTTTGTTCTGGATCAGCTATCCCCTTACTGGATTTTTTGACTGCTGTGGTCTTCAGGTAAGCTACCCCATAGGTGTAATAGGTCAATTACTCCTAAGATGTCCAAAGCCTCCACACCCATAGCACACCCTTGTTTCCATATTGGCCCTCACTAGGGCACCCCTAACTCCCTTGACTGGTGGAACTTTACTTCCACTACTCTGGTCAGGGTGGTGGTAGGGAGTTATTCTCTGTACTCCTCCACTACTGCTGACTTTCTTGATAGGACCTCCTCTTGCAAAAGCTTGTCGTTGCTGGCTCTCCTCTATGTTCCTCTCCACTAGTGTGGCTCTGTCCATTACATCACTGTAGTCTTGAATCTTATAGGCCACCAACTTCTCTCTAATCATAAGCCTCAAACCTTATTCAAACTGCTTAGCCCTCTTGGCCTTTGTGGATATAAACTATGTGGCATAATGTGACAACTCATCAAACTTGAGTTCATACTTAGCCATCATCATATTGCTTGCTATAGAGTCAAAAAGTTAGTACTCATTCAGTCTATCATTGATTCAAGGAAGTACTTATCCTGAAACAGTTGGTCAAAATCCACCCAAGTCATTGCATCAGTATCCCTCATTCGTTTAATCAAATCCCACTAGTGGTTTGCCTCAACCCTAGCTGATAAATGGCCAGCCTAACTCAGAGATCTTCCATAATTCCCATGTTGTCACACATCTTTTTCACTCTTCGGATCCACCTATTTGCATCCATGGGATTAGAACTCCCTAGAAAATTGGGCGGGCACTGTCACAAGAATTCTCTCAACATCGTCATCCTTTGGTTCTTATTGGCATCTCCTTGTCCAACCGCCAGTGGTTATGGAGCCCCAAACTGATTTTGGTTCCCACGCTTTCCATTCTGGCTGTGTACCAAATTAGTCAACTCACATAAACATTGATAGATACCATTCATAGGATCTAGAGGAGGTGGTGGTGGTGGGTTTGCAAAACCTCCACCTCCTAATCCTTGTCCCTGTCTACCATTCATTCTTCACAACAAGGTATAATTTAATTTTCCAGTAAAGCTATCAATATTTATACACTCTCAATTCATAACCATATATACCCTAAAAGGTGTACCTACGGTTTGTCTTTCTCCAACTTATGCCCCTAGGAAGTAACCTAAACCTATAGCTCCCAAGTAAGACCAAGTTCCTAGGCTCTAATACCACTTTATAACTCCCCAAAATCCACTCTATATGGCATTACTATTTATATAAAATCTAAACCATGAGATTAATTAATGAAATCTATAAATAAAAAAAATCCATTCATCATTCATAATAACTAGAGTATAACCCAAAACTAATATGCCAAACCTTGAAAAAATTACAATAACAACTAATAGAACATTATTCCCCAAACGAGCTAACTATAGAATGTTTAAAGAACCAAACCAATCCCAACAATAAATAATTAAAAACTTAAATTACATTCTGAAAATCAAATAAAATCTCGCAGCGAAATAACTAAAAAAGATTATCCTTAACATTGTCTCATAATTAACCTACAAAGTTAATAAATAAAAGAATAACTCTAGACATCCACTTTGGTATCCACGTTCCCCTTCAATTTGAGCTTCCCAACCCACTTGACCATCCAATCAAAGGTCTTCCTCTAGCCCAAAATCTATAAAATGTTATAGTAGGGGGTGAGCACAAAGCTATATAGCAACGTCCTTCCAAACCTCGAACAAGGTTTTAGAACATATAAAAACATGTCGATCTCCATTTACAAATAACATATATAATCTTTGAAGCAGAACAATGAAATTCATAAGATCTCAAGTTTACATAAAACATTATAAAATAGATATGAAGCAAAACCAAATTCCAATCAATAATCAATACCAACAATATATCTCATGTATGTAGGTTTGACTATAGTGAATCTACTCAACGAGAATATCCTGGCCCACAAAACTCCACCTTCTCAAAAATACACTCTGCAGGGCAAAAAATTTCACGAAGGGCGTATACCGGCACATCGGCAGGACAAATCATTCTTAGGATTATGGTAAACCGACCCTCAACCATGACTGTCGTGAGCGAATAGTGTTTGGCACCCCACAAAAAACCAACCCACTATGAGTGATAGGAAGCCATGGTACCCCAAAGGTCCTATACAACATCTAAACACTCTACGATATCTAGGTTGAAGGTAACCCAAATGCATCAACCACCCACACAAGAGATAATATTTCAACCAATTCATCGAATCACACATACTCCAATCATCATAAATTCACAAATATTTTTCTCAAGGAATAATTCAAGAAAATAAGCAAAAGATCATATGGAAATACAATTTTATTGTTCAAACCAAATGCTAGAGTTTTATAAATCAAGAACATGCAAATATCATGTGAAAAAACTTATATCTTTTTTGAATACTAGGATTTTGATCACAAGAACAGTAATTTCATAAACATAAAATGATAAACCCATCCAAAACATGTTACAATTTACAAGAGCAAAGTAAATTTAAGTATTATCTATCATACACATACGATTTATAATTGAAAATGTTCATATATATTAGTCCTAGTCTCAATGGACAAGGTTAGAAAGAACTCCTACCTTTAATCCCTTGTATGATGCAAAACCCTAGCCATTAGCTCTAGTCTCAATGAACAAGTTTGGGAAGAATTCCTACCTTTAATCCCTTGTATGATCCGTTCACCATGGGAGAATCCTCACAAATATTATTTTTCTCTCATTCTCTCTCATTTTTAGGGTTTTCCTAAGGTCAAGAGCTATTGAAATTGACCTAGGGGCATCCTTAGAGTATTTATAGGATCAAAATCTGAACTGTTTACATGAGATTGNCTCATTTTTAGGGTTTTCCTAAGGTCAAGAGCTATTGAAATTGACCTAGGGGCATCCTTAGAGTATTTATAGGATCAAAATCTGAACTGTTTACATGAGATTGATCGCTGTTATAATTGCATTGGCATTCGAATGTGAGATTGGTGTTCGAACGTAACTTCGAACATGGCTTGGCATTCAACCATCCCATGCTCTCAATATTCAATTTCTATCAGACACCTAAGTACTAGGATTAATTGGCATTCAATTCTAACCTTAGTTTGAACGTCAATCCAGTTTTCTATAACTATTTCCAACACAGTTTTGACTTACCTAGAAGTCGATTCACAAAATTTTCATGAGATACACTTTTGTACCTCTGGGTATCTTATTTCTGCTATCAAAGATTTAGATTAATCCAAGTTCAAAATAAAAAAATTTGTGAACAAAACATTTAGGTAGCATCTTACTATCCTTTGCAAAGTTTAACCCAAATTTGCCACCCACACACAAAACACTTCTATTGCACCATATTTTCTTATTCTTATGTTATCTTGTACTCATTCCATAAAGATACAAAATATGAATTATTATAAATACATGGGGGTTTACAAATATGCAATTAACTCATCCTTAAATATAATAAAATTATTTTGAGGGTTAATCACACCCCTCAACCTGAATATTACTAGTCCCTAGTAATAAATAGATCCCAAAAAAAAAAAAAACAACTTAAAAAAAACCTATTAGAATAAAACAAAAATTCATTTTTGTAGGACTCACGATTGAATTTAGCATGTGCGACAAGCCTTTAAACTCGTAGGTTAACCCTAGTGGATGAGTTTAGTCTCATGAAGGTTTCAAGTGAAGATACTAACAAACTTCAATTAATTTGTTAATCCCTTGAATTTAATGTCTAACTTTAACCAGATAAAAACAACAATATATCCTGTAGAAATAAGAATAAATTTATACCAAGTCAATTTACAGAATTAAAAGTTGTATGATAGTATTTGCATATCTAATTCCCATTGAACATCACATGTGGTGTGCAAATAATTATACATGATTCGATAATCAATTAAGAATAACTCACTTCTTCCACTATCTATGGTTAGCTTTGATGCAATTCTCACCAAAATATTCACTCAACAATAAATTCACTTAGATTATAGTGACTATGCGTCCTCATAATATCATATGTGAGAAACTTTTTATGTAAATCAAAATAAATGATAATCACATATGTCTCATAATCAATAACCGCTACGTCAATAAAAATGACTTTGCATAGTCTCATGAAAAGAAATCAATACATGATTAGTAATCACTATTCCCCTCCTTATTCACTTAAGTCATGCATCAACCAATATATTCTTGAGACCAGATAAGTCTTTTTCTCCGATTGTAATGGGGCCTTGTGATTTGAGTTTTGAAACAAATGGTATTCAGGAATTCAAAATGTTATCTTAAGAAAATTTTGACAAACTTTCTTTCATCAATTTTTAGATGCACTATTCATAGCATTTGCTCATACTTCTTTTTTCTAATTTCACACTTGCTTTCTTCTTATCTTTTTTCATTTTTTTTTCTTTTCATTCATTTTTTCCAATGCTAGATATGTTTTTGTCAACTTGCTCTTTTTTTTTTTTTTTCCTTTTTTTGATAACGCTTTCTTTTTAGCTAAAAATCTATAATTTTTTCCTTTCTAACAAGTACCAATATAAGTATTCACAAATAAGTAAAATTCTACCTTTTTCTTCAATATCTCTTAACCAATCATCAACCCATTTATATAAGCAATAAAACTTAATTACGAGATAACCAAGGTAAAATAAATCATAGATATACTTGACTTGGTTATTATATGTGATATGAGAATCGAAATTCAATTCGAAAAGGTTCAATAGGATTAAAATTATGTAAGGAATTAGGCTGGACTCAAATTACCTAAAAAATTGCCTAAAATCATATCTCAAGAGTTCTTGGTGACACTTCCTATGCAAATAATTCAGAATCAAGCAATTATACACAGTATCAGTATTTGACCAAAACAAGCATATTGATATTATTCAAAGAAAATAACTGAATGAAATTATTCTTTATTGAGTAATTGTCAATGCCACTCCAAAAATAATTAGCTCAAAACTCACAAAGGACATAATTCATCTCCACTTATTTGTATCAAATTTCAAGGTAAGGATTTTTTTTCATAATCACTAATTCATGAACATAATTCAAGGCAAACAACAAATTTATTTTTCTTTCTTTTTTTTAACCTATTAAATAGAATAAAATTTAAACAAAATATAAATTGTCACAACACTAAACACACCCACACTCCCAACCTAAATTCAACATTGTCCTCAATGTAAAAATAAATACCATAATTTTTAGTAATAATAATTAAAAAATATCAAATTATTAGAAATACCTGATGCCACAACAACTCTAAAACCTAAAAATAAAAGATCAAAGAAAAAAAAACTATAAATCAAAAGATAAGCGAAAAACATAAAAAATGTATATAAAATAAAATAAAATCTAACTACTAATATACAACTCATTTCAAGAGAATCAATCCAGCTTCAATTCAGATTTGAATGTTCAACCATTCTGTTTCAATGGCTTGAACTTGTAATGTCATAAGTAATTCCTCCAATCATGTTCTCCACTCATTCACCCAAATCACTCTGAAGCAAATCAATAAAGCATGAATGTATCCACATTCATACAGACTCAAAAAAAAATGATACATAAAATGGATCTTTATCTAGTATAGCACTCAAATTAAACCCCTAATCCTCACTAAATTTGGACATATCAATCTCATCACTACTTCTTAATATTGAAGATTCCTCAGGCTCTTTGGCCTCTTTTGGGCTAGTAATCATCAAGAGTAGTAATGGATTGACCATGTTCAAGCTATAATTCAAAAAAAAAAAAAAATTCTCACTACATTGACTATATGAAATTGGTTGTATCTGGATGAAAGTTTGATTACTCCATATAGTGGTCAACGTGGTGAGACTATCTCTTATATCATTTAAAGCTTGAGTTGGATATTCCAAGTCATTTATCTTTGCATGATTTGATTCAATGTGTTCTCTAGACTCTTTTCTTATGGGTGCATGTATGGTGGATACTAGAGAGGTTCGTGTGATGGCGAGGGATTAACTAGTAGTTGATATTGGTTGTTCATCTAACCGAAGTTTGGGTAGGTAGACCACCCTTAGGTGTAAGTGTCTAAGTAGGCGTTGGAATACGTTTGTTGGAAAGATGATATTTTATTGGACTAATCCAACAAAACCTCTCAGAACATCGAAATGGTAGGGCACTCTTTAGTGGGATGCCCAAACACAGCTAAAATCTTGCAAACTCCTTCAATAGGAAGAACACTCCAACTCATTAAAGTAATTTGAAAACATAAAAAAAAAATATGTACAATAAAATAAAGTGAACAAATAAAATGTAAAAAAACAATGGAATGAGGTTACCAGGTAAAAGCTGTGAAACCCGGGAAAAATTTTAACTTTTTCTGAAAAAAATGGCAAAATGGTAATTTGCCATTATAGTGTGGGTTAAAAAAAAACTGGTATTTTTATAGACCTCGGATGATGAAACGGACCTCACCGTTGGAATCGTCTCACGAAATCTAGTTACCTAGACAAATTTCGTCGAATTATGAGATAGTCAGATTTTTCACTTTTTTCGAGGTGACGGGTGTTTGATGACCCCTAAAAACAAAATTTTTATAAAAATTT
>CAUOFW020004336.1:447371-509044 GCA_963454935.2 Ilex paraguariensis | reverse complement strand
ACGTTTTTCGAGGTGACGGGTGTTCGATGACCCCTAAAAACGAAATTTTTATAAAAATTTGAAAATTTGAAAAATATTTTAAATAAAGTTCATATAAATTATTTTGAGCTTAAATCGGTACGAAATTTAATCGTTTCGGGATGAAAACAGACCCGGNCATCAAAGACGTTTGTTTTACACGTAAGTGTCGCATTGTGTTGTGGGAGTCGGTGTGGGCTCGGGATAGCATGCATGGGTGAGTTTCATCTCATTACTTGGCATGGCATCATGATTTTCCAACATTGTATTATATGTTATTGTTGGAGGGAATACTTGTTGTGAAATGTTGCATTTATACATTGCATATGCATTTTAGGTGATGAGTAGCCTCTGTAGGGATTATTCTACTGGGCATTGGCTCACCCTATACGGGAAACATTTCAGGTGTGGGTAATGCACCAATGGACGGCTCACAATCAGGATCACATGGTTGAAGAAAAGTCGACTTGTGGCTTCCAATCCATTTTTTTTGTAAAAGTAGATTTGTAATTAAATTTTAACATGTAATGTGTAAAGGAATTGTAATAGAGTATATATGGACTGTTTTAATATAACCTTGCATATTTTGATATAAATATGATGATTGGACCCGGTGTGGTCAAGTTTTATGTATAAAATGGACCCTGTGTGGTTATGGTATTATATTGGACCTCGGATGGGTCATGTAAATGTTGATTGCACAGATTGTGTTTTGGGGTATAGCTTCCTGTATAAAAGAGACTCTGCCCGAATTTCGTTAAATTATGGATCTCGGTAAATGGGACACAACGGTACGATATCGAGTTATACGGTATCCACGGGCATTCCGTGGGTTGATGGGAAATTAACGGACCCCATGAATTTGGGGTGTCACAAAAGCTTTCTCCAATTAGTTTGTTGTTGAAGGTGGATTCTTCCTTCTCCTTCTTTTTCTTTTTCTTAATTTTACTTCTAATCCCTAGCAGTGGTACCAAAAACTTGCTTGATCCCAAATAGGTACACCCAAATGTAGGCGGTCAAGAAGTAATAATTCTCGGGAGTCCAAGGTCGAACTCCAGAGATTGAACAAAATATAAAAGTAGAGAAAGGAATAACAAGAAATAATTGATTGAAATTTGGAATGGCTTTGAGAAATAAAAATAGAAATTTATTAATTGGAAAAATGACTCTTTAGTTTCAGGATCTGGATCTATTCATGTTCACTAAATATCTATGTTTATGCAATTACAATTATCTCAATTGATCTCGAATGTCAGTGTAGTCAACCAGAATATTTAACTTTGAAAAACACAAGATTTGATCAATCTGAAAATAAGAATTGAAGAACTATTTCTACAAAACTCATAGGGAATTAAAAGCATTATTCATATCAAGAACTCAATCAAGTTAATGACTAATCAATTAATTATACAGATCATTAAAATTTTCTAAAAATTATTCAATCAATCTATAATTTTAAGAAGAATATAACATTAAAGAACAAGGAAAAATAATTGCATAAAACATAAATATTTGGATTACAATCATAAACCCACACCCTAACTAAAGAGTGCAGAGAGATTACTCACTAGGCATGGTAGATCTCAAAAATCTAAAATAATGTAAAAAGGCTAAGAAGAAGATTCCCCAATTCTNTTTGGATTACAATCATAAACCCACACCCTAACTAAAGAGTGCAAAGAGATTACTCACTAGGCATGGTAGATCTCAAAAATCTAAAATAATGTAAAAAGGCTAAGAAAAAGATCCCCCAATTCCCCTAAACATAAGAGAGGTCCTATATATATACTAGAAGGTTTAAGGTTGGTTTGATAGAAATCCCCTTCCAAAAAGGAGTATTTTTAAATCAAATCTCATGCATAAGGTCTAAGGAGGAACGTCTTGACAGTCAAAATGGGTTTGAACGGTCAAAACTTACCAGACCAAACCTCATAGTCACGTTTGGATAGTAAAATCATGTCCTAATGGTCAAAATTTGTATGAAAAATCTTCATAGATGCATCCAGACAGTGGTTGGTGAGTCCAGAGGGTACCAAATTTACTCAGACTTCGAGCTCGATTTTTGCATTATTAGAGGTCAATTCACGAAATTTTCATGAAATATGATTTGGATGCTCTTGAATTCTACTTTTCAATGCTACAACAATCAGGTGAATTGGATATTGCGGTAAAAAGTTATAACCAAAATATCAAAGCAGTGTCAAAATCATTCCTTCCAAAATATCAAAGTAGTGTCAAAATCATTCCCTCTCGAATTATCACCAATACATGTTTATACTTCGGAATGCCTACCTACTTATTTTCTATATCAAATCATCCCTATTCCAAAATCCTTCCGCAATTGATTGCTTCACTTTAATCACTTTATTATCATCATAAATCATCCGAATTACCTCTAAAATGAGACAAACAACTAGAACAAGTATCAAGCCAGAAAATTCGAGAATCTAACAAGTTTAATCACAAAGAATATGCAATTAAATCATCCTTAATATAATAAATAGCACTTTTAAGGGTTAATTAGGTAGCACATGATGCTTATAATTCTAGACCAGAGAGTGATATACCCACCTTGTTAGCTGTTACTTCGGTGTTGTATGGAATTCCTTATCTTGATGGTTGGAACGGACAATTGTGATACCACAAAATTTGGCTAGGGAGTATCGATTGATTAATTTCATTGCTAATTACAACATTGACCTGAAAACCCATATTTCCACATCACCACGAGCCTATCGCTTACATGATATTGGAATGGGTTTGAAGATAGATATATCGCGTGTGATTTTTTGAGTCATTTAGAGAGCATTTAATAAGGGCAAGATTATTGATACTCTGCCATTTGGTTCACTTTATCACCCATATTTTTCTAGATAAGGATGTTGGTGCTTGAGAGACTAATCAGTTATTGAGACCAAAGAGATCTCTAAGGAAGGAGTCACTAAGATAGAGTGAGATGCATGCACATTGCACATTTGACCCTATGGAGGTTGAAGTACAGAGATGGACTGGAGGCTAAGTTGGGCCATCTAGTACACCACCAATGAGGTACGCTCGAGCTAGCACCTTGTAGACAACACACCCTAGGACTCCTTCTACTGCTGCTTTAGATCAGTAGACAATTGTTAATGCAATTTTAGGTCACATTCAGAGTAGTATTGATCAACAGCACAACTACATGGCATTCAAACTAGGAGATGTTGACGGAGGGATGTCTTCCATTGTGAGAGATCAGAGGGACATTCTTAGGAGGTACAACATCTTACACATATGCTATAGAATGTAGGATTCATGACAAGGATGAGCCAGAGACCTAGTTGTGACAAGGAGATGGTGTTAATGGTGGAGATGATGCAATCACTTGAGCTATTTTAGAGACTTTTAGTGTAGGTTATATGAGAGTTTGAGTGTTTATTATTCATTCATGGTCTGTACTAAAGTACTTTATTTGGTTTTTGTTGAATTTTTATTCTTTTTACTTTTTTTTGTTTAGTTAATTTTCATTTTTTGTTATGATACACTAAGTCTTGTTTATTAAAGCTTTATTATATTTAACTATGAGTTAGATGTCTAATTTGTCATTTGCTTACTTTATGTGTATGACTTAACTATTTAGTCTTTGTTTATACATTCTTTTTATACCATGATTCTATGTCTTGCTTGTTATATGTTGTCATTGGGTTGACACTTATAGCAAATAAGGAAGGAATATATTGGATAACTTGATTATACATTGTGCTTGTCATATATTGTCATTGGGTTGATATTTGTGACAAAGAGGAAGAATATTTTAGGTACTTATCAGAGGAATCAGGAAGATTTACTCTTGAATAGTTGATGAGCATGTAATATTGCATATTTAATGGTCTCATTACATGAATTTTAACTCAAATTTGCATTTAATTACTTAGAGTTAGTCGAATTTATGAATAATGTAGAAATTTTGATGTTACAGGTAATCATAGGCTAAATGATAACTTTCGGAACCCTGAAACTAAGTGTGGATGACTGGTGGATAGATGAACACATTACATGAGGATTAGAAGGTTTTAAATTGAAAGAAATCAAGGAGATAGCGGTACTTGGTATCATAGGTATCGATATCTAAGCCAACTCAAATTTTGGTACCGGCACCCGCACCAATTGGTAGTAGTACCCCGGTATTTTTCATTTTTGAACATGATCCACTTCGAATATGAAAAAAAAAAACATAATAGTTGTAGATCTGGATGCCCTATATCTTGTGTCAAAATGTCAGCTCAATTGGACGGTGGGATCAAAATATATGACAAATTTATGAAAACTGGTCTTGAGCTTGCATCCCCCTTATGACCTATCAGTATAACCTTAAAACCTATCGGTAGAAAAACCTATTGGAAGTTTTCTACCGATAGGTTTTTGACGTTCTACTGGTAGGTTTTGCCCAGAAGTGCCAGACACCTTTTCACACAACTCCACCTGCTCAAGGGGTCCACCTCTTGTCAGCCCAACTATACCCTAACATCTTTGACACACCATGATGGTCTCTTACACCCTAAAGTCAGATTTGAAAGAGAAAAGCATGGGATAGGCAAGGGAGATACGAGGAGTGGTTGGGGGAAGCATGGAAGAGGCATGATGAGCCTGTGGTTGTGCCCATACTCACTCCACTCATTGCAAGTCAATTCTACAGACCAAAGGGGAGGGGTATGGACGAATTTGGAAGAGGTCTTACACTAGAATTCAGCTACATACATAGTTGTTGTCTGAATTTGATAATGACAATTTACGTGCAAGTATACACGATCAACAAGTAATAAAGTGATAAGTAGAGTATCATTCCCACAGAAAATTATTGCTAATAATATCCAAGTACTAACTTTATATCAATTCAATTTTATTTAAACAATTAGAATTAAACTATGGAATGACTAAATTAAAACTAAATCTAAACTTAACAATCAAGGGTTGAATTTACTAGGGAAAAAGAACTTAAGATTACAACTTCCCCTAATGCTTCGTAAAAATCTTTCTAACTCTCTTTCTAGTTAATTGACCAACATAAGTTGTTAACTGAGAATTCAAAGTTATTTATCAAACCTCTTCCGATAGTTAGATAAAATTATTTCTCCCAATTAAATTACTATATTCCTATGCAAAATAAATTGGAATAGATTCATTAAATTCAAACTCTCATAAAAGTTACACAGGCATATATGTATATTCCTCTCCTATACACAAACCCAGCTATTCAATCCTAAGAAGAATAAACTAGACGCATGTCATCATATTCCGATCTAAACCTATAATTCACCTCCCAATTTCATCTAGGTTATCAAATTAATTGTTGGCCACACAATCATACATCAATCACAAAATATGACAAATAACTCGTATAAGATCAATAAGAACTAGAAACGAGAATAGATTAATTTAACTAGACATAGATTCCGTTGCAATCTTAATAATAATTTAGTTCATAACGTAATTGAAAGACATCATTCTAAAATTAAACAACATCTTAGAAAAACAAGAAGTAAAGGTAAGAGAAAAGAATGAAAACTTAGGTGTAATCTTCAATCTTTCTCTAGCCTTCAAGACCAATCTTCTTTTTGTTGATTTTTTTGATTCTTGTCTTCAATTTTCTTATAATTCCTTGGCTTTTCTCCAATGTTTTCAGCCCCCAAAAGTCAGAATGTTTCATCCCCACACAAACCCTAGCATATATGTAGCTTTAGAGTCCAATTTCGGGTAAAAAATAAGTCAAAACTCGCGTCACGGACTAACACAAATGCGCAGGCACCCATAATGGTGCAGGGGCGCCATTTTGGACAGTAGGTTAGTGCTGGGGCGCCAGTTTTGGTGCAGGGGCGCACCCCTTGGTAGGCTGCCTGCTCTGGACCAATTGTTCATAGAATTGTCATAATGTTTGATACGACCGTCCGATTGAGCTGAAATTTTGCAACAAGATAGAAGACATTCAGATCTACAACTTTCATTTTTTTCACTTTGTCTGATTCAAAGTGGGTCATGGTCACAAGGGCGGAAAACCGAGGTACTGCTACAAAATAGTGTGGGTGTTGATGCCTATGTTACCAAACACCAATACCTCCTTGATTTCTTTCACTTTTAAGCCTCCAAATCCTCATGTAATGTGTCCATCTCTTCCCACAATTAGTTGCAAGGCTCTAAAATCCATTATTTACGTTATAATTACTCCATTACAATGCCCTATAGCTTCCTCTTCAACAATCCAACACTTAGGCTCCAATTTTGACCTTGTTTCCTCCCAAATGATCATGATTCCTTCCAAATGATCATCCCTACAAAATAACATCAAAACACAAAACAAATAAAAATGAATTTAAAATAATTGAAAACTTGCAATTTCATCAAACCGAAAATACTCAGTTCTTAGGTATAAAACCCACTCATCAAATACCCTCAAACTTAAATCCTTGCTTCTCCTCAAGCAAAATGCTAAAATAAAAAACTATAAAATTTAATCAACCAACTACTCAAACAATGGATCAATATGAATATGAATAATGGCTCCAAAAGTTAATACAAATAATAATTCATGAGAACTTCAAAAACAGTGCAAAGTTTGTCAATTCAATATACTCCCTAATTTTACCTCCGGTCATGACCCTTTAAATACATGGACATATCCAGACTATCAAGCTAGTCATCACCCAAATATATTTACGTAATCAAATGCTTTATAGGAGATACTCAATATCAACTCTATAAACTTACATTTCACATCAACCTCCACTCATTAAGGCAAACATATAAATAGAAGAACAAAAGATTTTTTTTTAACTCTTTTTTCTCTTTCGATGAGTGCATTTTATGCTCTATCTCACTTCCTATTAAGCGAGTGCGTTTTACGCTCCATCTCGCCTTTTCTTAAATAAGTGCGTTTTACACTCCATCTTGTTCTCAACATGTATTTATGAGTGAGTGCGTTTTATGCTCCATCTTTACTCACCACATGCCCTTTTCTTTTTTTTTTCTCCTATTTTTTTTTTCATCTAACTCATGAAAGATCAAATCAAAATAATGTTCAAACACTCTTTTTCTCTTTTTCTCTTTTTCTTTTAAACTAACCCATCACAACCAATATTTCCACCTAACTTGTATGAATACCTCAATTTGCTTTGCATGATGCTTAAATAAGTTTTCTAAAGTTTCAATGATATCTCCCATAAGCATTTAACCAAATAAATTCTTTAAATAATAACTAACCAAACAGATAGATGTGTGCTCATGAATGAAAGGATCACAAACAGTGTAAAACCAACTAGTATATTAGATTACAGACTCAACATATTCATCAATTTTTTCTGAATTGACAATTAATCCCATTCATCATTGGCCATGATCAAATTCAATCAACCCATTGCTCAAGTCGTTTTAAAACATGTTATCTAAATGCATACCTAATAATGCAAATGCAAACAAGGAAACACCCCCAAACTTAAACTAAACATTGTTTTCAATGCATAAAGTAGGCAAAATTAGGACAGAGGACATCCTTGCGACTTCGCTAGGTGGCATCATCGTCATCAGCGTCTTCATCGTCCGCTGAGTCGGGAGTGTATTCAGGAAACATAGGTGGGCTGTTCTTGGCTTCTAGTAGGGCTTTGTGTGTGCTCTAACTTTATGTTCAATCCATAGGACCTGCAAGCAATTGAAATACCAACTAAAATGCACTAACTAACTAACTACAATATTTCTTATAAAAAAATTAAAATAAAATAAAACTTAGAAACTAAAATTTGGGTTGCCTCCCAATTAGCGCTTGTTTTATAGTCTTCAACCTGACTACTTCCTGTTTCATCCCGGGTCAGCAAGGGTAATTGAGGTCTTTTCATGATCAATGTTGTCGCCCCAATATTGCTTCAGTCTCTGCCCGTTCACCTTGAAAGTTGTTTTCGAATTGGCTTCCTTGACTTCAGTCGCTCCCTGTGGGAACACCCCCTCTTTATATAGCTTGGTGTTCTTAAGAGGATCTGAAATACCACTTCTTATGAATACCCTATTCACTGCATCTTCCACCAAATCAACCCGAAAACATTCTTCTATTTCCTTTGAAAATTTCATAGCTGAAAATACATTGAATGTAACCTCTTGATCTTGGACTCACATAGTTAGCTCACCTTTTTATACATCGATATGTGTTCTCCCCGTTGCTAAGAATGGTCGTCCAAGAATAATAGGTATTTCTCTATCTTTCTCACAATATAAGACTATTAAATTAGCTGAAAAATGAACTTATCCACTTTAACTAGAACGTCCTCAACTATGCCCCTCGGATAAGTGAGTGATCTATTTGCAAGCTGTAATGTGATGTTAGTAGGCTTTGCTTCTTTCAACCCCAATTTCTTGTAAACTGAGAGCGACATCAAATTAATACTAGCTCCCAAATCACACAATGCTTTCCCGAAAAACTGACTGCCTATTATGCATGGAATTGTAAAGCTACCCGGATCGTTAAACTTTGGTGCTAGGTTCTTTTGAAGAATAGCACTACATTCCTCCGTAAGTGCCACTGTCTCAAAATTGTCTAATTTTCTCTTCTTTGACAAAATTTTCTTCAAAAAGTTCACATAGTTAGGCATATTTTTCACTGCTTCTACAAAAGGGATATTTATTAGGAACTTCTTAAACACTTCCATTAATTTAGAGAACTCCTTATCCCATTTTTATTTCTGCAAACGTTGTGGAAATGGCACGGGAGGCATAATAGGACTCTGCTTACCTCTATTAGAACATGTAACTGGATCTTCTTCTTTCTTTTCATGTTCCACATTCTTGCTATCTTTTTTTTTACCCTTAGTATGATCTCCATGTGATTGTTTTGGAGTTCCACCAACAACCTCAGGTAACTCTTTTTCGCTTCGTAATGTAATAGCATTGCAGTGCTCCTTACCTTCCCTTTTAAGATTGATCTTTGTATCACTAGGCAGAGTGTCTTGAGGTTGGTTGTTAATGGCATTAGCGAGTTGACCCATTTGGTTTTCCAAGTTTCGGATTGATACTTCCATACTGTTAATCCTTGTCTCATTCTATGATATGTACCTGGAAAGCAACTCCTCAAAATTCTACTTCTTTTCCTGTTGTGGTAGAGCTTGATTCTGAAAGCCTAGTGGGTATGATTGTGTTAGACCAGAAGTCTAGGCTTGATTATTATTCCATGAAAAGCCCGGATGATTCCTCCAACCAGGGTTGTAATTGTTAGAATTATTGCTATATTGTTGCCTATTGTGGTTACCAATGTATTGTACCGACTCAGAACTAATTGCACATTGATTGCTCGGATGGTTCCTGGCACACAGTTCATAAACAGTTGCCACACTCTAAATAGGTTGCACCCCCAATGCATCAATCTTCTTTGTCAATGTAGCAACATGTGCAACCAATGCAGTAACCGCATCAACTTCATAAATCCCTGCTACCTTTGGCTGATTGATCCTTGTAGAAGGCCACTGATAATTGTTGGCAACCATCGTCTCCAATAACTCGTATGCTTCATCAAAAATTTTTCCCATTAATGTCCCACCTGCAGCTGCATCAATACTAGTTCGGGTAGCACTAAACAACCTATTGTAGAATGTCTGAACTTGCAACCACTTAGGAATACCATGGTGAGGACATTTTCGGAGTAAGTCCTTGAATCGCTCCGAAGCTTCATATAAAGTCTCAGAATCATGTTGTGTGAATGATGTGATGTCGTTCCTCATCCTTGCAATTTTAGCTGGTGGAAAGAATTTAGCTAAAAAATTTTGAGCTAAATCTATCCATGTGATAATAGAACCCGACGGCAATGAATGCAACCAACTTTTTGCCTCATTATGTAATGTAAAAGGAAAAAGTCAGAGTCTAATCGCATCTTCAAAAACCCCATTATACTTGAACGTGTCAAAAATCTTTATAAAACTCATCAAATGATCGTTTGGGTCATCTTCAGGCAAACCCCCAAACTAAATTGAATTCTGAATCATTTGGATGGTACCCGATTTGATCTCAAAACTGTTTACTTGAATTGCGGGCCTTAGAATGCTTGATCGTATTTCTGTAACAAGCGGCATAGAATAATCCCTTAACAATTTCTGTTCATCTTCAGCCATAGCTTCTTGGTTGTTTACTTCTTGATGCTGTTTTAGCAAGTTTCGACATCTTCTCTCGATTTCGTCTTCGTACGGTAGTAGCTCTTGACCTTTAGATCATGTTAGCATACAAAATTCAAGAGTGCTTGCGAAAATAATTAAAACAAAAAATTAAAATAGAAAATTAAATAAGTTTAAACTAAAATTAAATTGATTGAAATTAATATTGAAATAATTACTAGAATAGTTCCCCGGCAACAACGCCAAAAACTTGTTGTCCGAATTTGATATTGACAATTTACGTGCAAGTATATACGATCAAAAAGTAATAAAGTGATAAGTAAAGTATCATTCGCACANTCAGATTACAACTTGTTGTCCGAATTTGATATTGACAATTTATGTGCAAGTATATACGATCAACAAGTAATAAAGTAATAAGTAGAGTATTGTTCACATGGAGAATTATTGCTAATAATATCCAAGTACTAACTTTGTATCAATTCAATTTTATTTAAACAATTGGAATTAAACTATGGAATGACTAAATTAAATCTAAATGTAAACTTAACAATCAAGGGTTGAATTTACTAGAGAAAAAGAACTTAATATTAAAACTTCCCCTAATGCTTCATATAAATCTTTCTAACTCTCTTTCTAGTTAATTGATCAACATAAGTTGTTAACTGAGAACTCAAAGTTATTTATCAAATCTCTTCCGATAGTTAGATAAAATTATCTCTCCCAATTAAATTATTATATTCCTATGAAAAATAAATTGGAATAGATTCATTAAATTCAAACTCTCATAAAAGTTACACATTGCATATATGTATATTCTTCTCCTATACACAAACCCAGCTATTCAATCCTAATAAGAATAAACTAGACGCATGTCATTATATTCCGATCTAAACCTAGAATTCATCTCCCAATTTTATCTAGGTTATCAAATTAATTGTTGGCCACACAATCATACATCAATCACAAAATATGACAAACAACTCATACGAGATCAATAAGAACTAGAAACGAGAATAGATTAATTTAACTAGACATAGATTCCGTTGCAATCTTAATAATAATTTAGTTCATAACGTAATTGAAAGACATCATTCTAAAATTAAACAACATCTTAGAAAAACAAGAAGTAAAGGTAAGAAAAAAGAATGAAAACTTAGGTGCAATCTTCAATCCTTCTCTAGCTTTCAAGACCAATCTTCTTCGTGTCAATTCCTTCGATTCTTGTTTTTAATTTTCTTCTAATTCTTTGGATTTTCTCCAATGTTTTCAGCCCCCAAAAGTCAGAATATTTCATCCCCACACAAACCCTAGCATATATGTAGTTTTAGAGTCCAATTTTGGGTCAAAAACAAGTCAAAACTCGTATCATGGAGGGCGCCCATAATGGCGCAGGGGCGCCATTTTAGACTGTAGGTTGGCGCAGGGGGTGGGCCCCCTGGTAGGCTGCCTGCTTCGGACTAGTTTTTTTAGAATTGTCATAACTTTTGATATAACCGTCTGATTGAGCTGAATTTTACAACAAGATAGAAGACATCCAGATCTACAACTTTCATGTTTTGCACTTTGTTAGATTCAAAGTGGGTCATGGTCAAAAGTGTGGAAAACTGAGGTACTGCTACAAAATAGTGTGGGTGTTGATGCCTATGTTTCCAAACACCAATACCTCCTTGATTTATTTCACTTTTAAGCCTCCAAATCCTCATATAATGTGTCCATCTCTTCACCACTCATCCACACTTAGTTGCAAGGCTCTAAAATCCATTATTTAAGATATAATTACTCCATTACAATACCCTTTAGCTTTCTCTTCAAAAATTCAACACTTAGGCTCCAATTTTGACCTTGTTTCCTCCCAAATGATCATCCCTACAAAATAACATCAAAACACACAAAACAAATAAAAAAAAACATAAAATAATTGAAAACTTGTAATTTCATTAAATCGAAAATACTCAATTCGTAGGTATAAAACCCACTCATCAATAGTTTTAGAGAGAAGGCTCATGGAAGAAGATAAAGTTTTAGATAGAGAAAGTTAGATTTTTGCTTTTTCTCCATCATTTCAGTTGTAATAAGCTTTAAATCAATTATAATCTTTACTTTTGCACTTTAATCTTATTTATTTCAAGTGTAATCAAGTCTAGCTTCATGTTCTTGAATTTCCATGTCTACATTTGGGTTTTTCTTTTGAAGCTTTCTATATTGAGTATGAAATGAATTTGCTTTTGTAGTTTAACTTTTTCTTGCATCAATACAAGTTCTAAGCATTATTTCATCACCATGTCTCTTTACATTTTGTATGTTCTTGCTTTGACTATGGGTAGCTAAGCTTTCAGTTGGCTAATCCGAGGTGAATTTCTTCTTAGGTATGCTGAATCAAATCTCCTCAAATCTTTCTCGTAGTGTAAAGTGTTTGGTTTGACTAGGTTGAGTGTAGACGTGGTTGTGAGCTCTTGATACACCGTAGACTTGTCACGGGGTATGCTTGAGCCTACACATCCACATTAGTCCCTCACTTCCTACAAATCAATCAAACACCTAGGTATCATTGGTCAAATGAGTTGAGTTGATTTGGCATTCTCATTGGAATGACCTCTTTGGATTAGCCAATCTTGTTTTCTTGCATTTTATCAAAACTACATTCACCAAAACACAAATTCACAAGATTTTACACTTTTCATTTCTTTACAAATCACCCTTCACTACAATTCAACCTTCTTTCCCCGAGAAGGTGACCTTGAAATACTTAATTCCAAATAAAACATGACATTGCAAGTCTTTCTTCGCTTGGGGAGCACTTTTGCACACACACACACAAAATTTCATTTGCACACATGATTTGCCCCATTTCTAGCATCGAACCCGAGGGAGAGTGACACTCACCTACTCATATAATCCATATACAAACTACCAGGATCATGTTTGGAGATTAGGGTGAATGCAACCAAGCATTTTTGGTGTTGTTGCCAGGAAAGGCTAAGTGTCAAGTTTCGAAGGTGATTTGGGACGGTGTAGGTAAGCCTTGTGATTTTCATCATGGGCCAAGGTATGTCATCTTTATTATAAATTGTTTGTTGTAGTTTGTGTTTTATGTAATGTTTCATAATTTTTATGGTAATGTGTTAAATGCCCCAAATTTTGAAAATGTGTGCGAGATTTGTAATGAGTATGAGCACATCACTAATGAGTGCCCAGTAAATTATACAGTTTAAAACTTTGCATGTGAAGGATCAATTTCAATATTGGCCTCCAAAAATTTTTACCTCGACCATTATGTTGCAACGAGTTATCCGAGTTATGGTTGGGAGAACGAACCTTATAATTTTTCATCCGATGTCACACCACCAAATGAATTTTTCCATTATCCAACATATGAGGACTCAACTAAACATGAATTGGAGAATACTCTTTGTGAGTTTATGCTATACCAAATGGAAGTCAATGCCCAAGTAGCCCAACAATTTTCTAAAATTAGGGATGACTTTATTGCATTGACTAATGTCATAATTAATAATTGTGAAGAACAATATTTTGAGCATAGTCAATGTATTGGGGATGATCATTTGTATGGAATACAAATTTATGTTGAATCTCCCACCACTCTTGATTGTGAAAAATTTAATGAAGTTATTATCTCACATGAGGCTAATAAGCCCAAGGTCAATTTGCCATCAAAGAGTGGTGTTGAGTTTCACAATTTTCAAAATGGGGAGGGCATTAAAATGGAGTTAAGTGTAGAAATTATAAAGAGAATTTGTATATTCCATTGTTAGAATTTCATAAACTTGTGTGCACCTATGTTTTGTTGAGAATTTTTAATCATTATATGTATTGTTGGATAGATTGGTTAGGAAAGGCATTTACACACCAAAAAAATTTTAAAATCAAAAAAATCAATGGGCGTAAGCTCATATCTGAATTGAAGCCGGATTAACATGAGTCCTTTTTGTTTTGTTTTCATGTACATAATAGTTAGATTATTTTATTGTTATATTTTTATTTTCATAATGTTGTAGTGTAGATTTTAGCATGAAGTTGTTTACCTCACCCAAATTTGGACTCAATTCATTTTGAGCATCATCGTAACAAATCTTATTTAGTATCATGTTCGAGTCTAAGTTGGGGGGGGGTGTAAAAAAGAATTTTTTTTTTTTTTTTTGTGTTTAATTTTCCCTTTAATGTGTATACTAAAAAAAATGAAAAAGGGGGAAAAAAAAAAGAAAAAATGGGAGTATCTTATTTCCCATGTTACTTTCATTTTTCTCATTGCATGATTCCTTGTCCATTTTAACTCTAATCCGGTCGAACCTTTAAGCTTAGGACAAACGTAATGACCTTGATACGTAAGATAATCTCTTGGCTTAATTAACTTAGTAGGATTAGAGTTAAAATGGAATTAGGGATTAATCCGTGTATAGCTCCTAGGTGATTTTAAAAGAAGATATTTTCTAAACCATTTTGGATTTTGAAAACTTAATTTGAGTCATTAGTGGACCCTTCTTGAGCAACACCCTTTAGTTTTTAAGAGGAGAACTTTTTTGCTTGGTTTTATGCTTTAAAAACTAGTAAGGATTGTTTTATGCTCGCTAACCTTTGCTAGAGCAGTCGCTTTATAACTTAGGGAAGAAAAGAGGACAAAGCCACAGACAGAGTACAGGGCTCGCTCTATGAGCTCGTTGATTCACTTCGGCAGTTGTAAACCCAAGTGTAGGTGTCAAGCAAGTAGTAATTTCTTGGTAGAGTCCAAGGTTGAACCATAGGAAGATGAGAATTTTAGAGTGAAAAAAGAATTAATAAAAGAAATATGTTATGTGTTTGAGAGAGATTGATTTGGTAGTGAATCTTAAAACAAATAAACTTAAATAGCTTGAGAAAATGATTTGGGAAATTACAAAGGCATTGGATACTTCTTCAGTAACAATATGGTAGTAAATTAATCCTAATTTCCAATCTCAATTGCGAAACAACTAGGAAATGAACCAAATTGGAGGATTTATCAATGATTAGTTAGGAAATTCTCCCAGATATAATTAATAAGCAAATCTAAATGAATCCAAACGTCCAATTACTAATCACAAGCATTTAACATGCCAAAAGTCAATGATAAATCAAGCAATTAACCAATCAAATATCTCAATTCATATAAATCAACAAATCTACTAATTAGATGAAATCATTAAGAATTCAACCCAAACATTTACATCTAGCTACTGTACTCACAGGGAATCTCAAGTTTCCGTCTCATGTAGCATAATAATTTAAGAGAGTATATAGAGAGAAAAATTTACTAAATAAGATGAATTGAACAATTAAAGAAAAATATCAATTAAAGCTCATAGGATTAATTACATACCCAAATATATACTAAAATTTCCCCTAGCCTTAGTGAAAGAGTTTAACCAGTCATTAATCGGGGCTAAAACACAAAATTAAAGAAAGATTAAAGAAGAAATAATAGAAAGCTTCCAGATCTAAAAAAACATTCCACAAAAGAGGTGAAAAATTACAGAGAGTACTTTCCCTTGCAAAGTGTCGAGGACAGAGGTGCCTGCTGTTTCTCTTCCTCCTCCCCTTGAGGTTTCTGTGCCTGGGCCGAGCTTGCCGTAGATCGCACTGTCCTCAGTTCCTCAAGGGACCTTGCCTTTCCCTTTTGAAGGGGTTTCTGAGCAGGCTGGGGCCCAAGCATCTCCCTTATCGACAGAGGTTGAGAGGGATTTAGAGTCAATTGCCCATATCTTGTGTGGACCTTTTATTCCCAAACTCGTTGGGAAAATTCGCCACCTGCTAGTGGAGGGCGTGAAGGTGAAGAAGAGCAAGGGTTCACTGATCAGGAATGTGAAACATGCTGCAGAGGCTATTGCCTCTATCATCCCTGAGTCTGATATTTAGGAGGTTGCTGCCATGCCCCTTTCAACTTTTGCCATTATCGCTTTGTTTGGTGCCACTTCGATAAGTTTTAATTTTGTCTAATCTCATTTTTGTTCTGTGTTGTTGCCTTGCACTGACTCTATCATTTGGTTGTATTTTCCTTCAGTTGGTTATTCACATGAGTGCCCTAGAGAGTTAGGTCAGGGCTTTGGAAAGTATAGCCCAGGAGGCTTAAAAGGTGTTAAAGGCATCAACGCTTAAGGTTGCCAAGTTGGCTTTTTCCAACGATGACCTCAAGGCTCAGGTACAGGACTTGTAAGCTCAGGTTAAGGCGATGACCTCCTCCAATAAAGGCTTAGAGGTAGTGAAATAAAAAGCAAAGGATGAGGCCAGAAAGACTAAGGAAGAGCTCAGGCTAAATATGGATAGCTTTCTCCAGGCTTGTAAAGATGCATTTGAGGCCCTTGAATCCTTCGAGACAATGAAAAAGGAGTATGAAATCTTGGCCAAGGCAAACAAAACTCTGTTGAAGGAGATTGATTCTAAGAGGCTTTCGTTAAGAAAAAGGATGCTCTAATCGCTAAGCTGGAGGATGAAGCCACCACCAACTAGGCTACTAGGTACATTGCTTTTCAAGATCAAGTTGTGGCGAAGTATCTAGACCTAGACTTTGAATTTGATCCACCTTTGAATAGGGAGAAAGAGGTGTCATGTGCTGAAAAAGAGGCTGAGGTCTTGGTTCCTACTGTTTCTGAGCTTGCTCTTGAGGGTGCCGAGGTATTTGTTTCTTCAGCCAAGGTCCCTGCCCCCATGGGTGTCAAGGCGTCTGTCTCCCCAACCGAGGTCCTTGCTTCTACGATTCCTTCTACATCAACCATTGTTTATATTCCTCCTGTGCTTCCTGAGCTACCTAAGGCTCTTGTTGACTCTACATCAGTTGCTATTCCTGAGATTCCTGAGTTGCCTGGGCTACCTAAGATCCTGAATCTGACTGAAAGCATTTAATACTTCTATTTCTGTTTTCTTTTTGTAAAGGACTTTGCAACCAGTTTTTTATAACAAAAAATGTTTTTTTTCAGTGTTTGTATTTTTATTTTTTGCTTTTAAATTGTTGTACTTTTGATTGTTATGTTCTTGCATTATTTTTATTCCCCTCTGCCCCTTGCTTCGAGGAGATCTTAGTTCTCCTTGAAGTATTAGTTCGGGCATCTGACCTTGATTTGAGCTGAGGTACCAATCTTGTTTCTTTGATTTGAAAGGATCTCATGAGCTGCAGAGCTTTATAAGTTGAAGGGCTTCTTGAACCTAAGGTCTCTTTTTCTGATCTGAGTAGTTCAGCTTTATGAGCTGAAGAGCTCATTTTCCATGGAGTTGTCTTAGCTCAACCCAAAGAGCTCACCCTTGGTTCGTGTTAGGCCAAGCCTTATCTTTATGAGCTGAATGGCTCATTTTTATGAGTTGAAGAGTTCACCTTCCATGTGGCTAGGGTGCCATCAATTGGATTGAGCTACTTGTGCTCTACTTTTCATGGGTCCGTACCTGGCCGCTCTACTCCTTTGAATGGAAAGTGAAAAATGGGTTGTTATTCATACCTATCTACCTTTTTAAAACACTGTCATAATCCTGGGAGTTTAAAGGGCTGCCTCTTAGTATTCGCGCATTTCTTGCTCCCTTAAAACTCAAAATTCCCTATTATTTCCATAAAACTTGGGATTTCCTATTGTCTACAAATCTTGGGGTTTCTTCTTTGTGCTCCTCATCCTTCCTAAGACTTCTTTCATTTTCTATCTTCTTTCTAGTTTACATGGCTCCTTCCTTTACTCCTTTGTTCAAACAATAAGCCCAAGCCATGATTGACATGGTGTGGTATTCTAAGAAATATTGGGGTTTCTTCCAGAGTTAGAAGAAATCAAGAGGCAGTATCTTCTACTTGCTGACTTACCCCTCCAAGTCCCAACTCCTGATGAGCCTTGTAACTTTCTCTCCCAATAAGAAACTTGTTTTTTCAAAGGTGCTTTCGAGATGGGTCTTCTTTTGCCCATCCATCCTGCCATTGGGTGGATTTTAGAGGTGCCATTTTGATCCTTTGTTGATCCTCGATGTTATCAACTCTCCTAAAGGGTGGACTCAACACTTTTTCTTTGCCTCTAGAGACACTTGGAGGTCTGTTGAGTAGCGATCTACATGTTCCTGGGTCCCTTATTCTTAGGGGCACTTCTTTAATAGATGTAGATGTTCAGGATCTATCCTTTTATAATTTGTGGACATTGTGATTGGTTCTTATTGTGCTTTCACTGTGTAGGTGCTGACTTGATCCAAAATGTGTACACCCAAGTGCAGGCGGTCAAGCTGTAGTAATAATCCGATAAAGTCCAGAGTCAAATCCACAGGGAGCTATAATTGGTGTTTTGAAGTAAACAGTAATAGAGACCAAGTAACTTTTGGAAATTTCGCGTGTTTGGAGTGGTGGGGTTTTCTTGATTAGAATAGAAGATTCTTTTCAAGATTTTTCTAGATAAAATATAAGATTCTCAAAATAGAACAGTCACTCTTTAGCTTGAGGATCATAACATGTAATAGAGTATCCATTTTGTTATGTTTGTGCTTTATAACTCGATTAACTCCCGTGTCAACAGCAAGTTAATCGAAAGATAAAGATGGATTACGAGTATTAAGCACATGGTTCCGATGCCTTTCTAGAAGTTTACAAGAATTGTCTGTGTCGAAACTTAACCCGTCTTCAAACAAGCAAGTGTTTCTACAAGGCATCCAACCATGGCATTAATGATCCATTTTTTGAATAAAGTGCAATGATAAGGGGATTGAAAGGTTGTCATGAAGAGCTAGCCGGGGTACTTGCGTTGAACCATCGGATCTTTCTATGTAGGAGTCATCTGTATCATAGATGGAGCCTTGGTTATACAAAGTACCTCAACTTTACTAGGTGCATTCAATCATCCGATGAACAGGTGGAGTATAAAGCATTAAAGCATGAAAAAGTTGCACAAACATAACTTTCGGATAATCTTTACATATTCATCACCTCTTACTAAAGAGTGAATGAGGAACTACGCACGAATCACACCCCCCAACCTAAATATTGCTAGTCTCTAGTAATACGATGACAGTGAAATGTAAATCTATTCCTAATGCCTTTTTTGTTGGTCATCCGGTTGCATTTAGCTTATACAATAAGCCGTTAAACCGCTAGGTTTACCCTAGTGGACGAGTGTTGTCTCGTTAGGGTTTTCAGTGAAGCTACCCACAAACTTCAGTCGAACAAATGTGTGTGCAATATTACAAACTAAAAAAATGAATTAGCATCATGGTCGTTGGGACACTCAACCCTCAATCGTGACTTATCACCTACATTTTCCTTCCATTGGTACTCACTTTATGCAAAAATTAGCACCTGTTGCATTAGCATTTGAGATTCTTTGAGTAGTAGGATGGTCATAACAATCATTCCCTTTTTCCACCTTGTATGGATAGCTTTGATTACATAAGTCTCTCTAGGAATGCTCTCAGCAAAACAAATAGCTCCGATTGTAGTGACATAACTCTCAATGGTGGCATGTGATCAGAAGATGGCCAGTCAAAAAATCTCATGCATCATTAGTATAAGAGTGAAGTTTTGAGGAAACCAGTTTTAACCTTGGCATAATCTCATGAACGAATATTGATGCAAATAAAGAGATTCTAACACTCCCCACTTGTAGTAGATAATACAAATACGCATCACACTTGAGATCACCTAGGGCTTTTTGTAGGTTGTAATGGGGCCAGAGGTCAGTGACTAATGAAATAACGTCAATGGTGATCAAAGGCTATCTTTTTATGTAATGTTGCACACCTCTTTCTAACTCTTTTGATATTTTGCCTGGGAATGAGATTTCTTTCTTTTATTTGTCCCATGTTTCACTTTCTTGGCAATTCCTTGTCTCATAGTGTCTTTTCTCTTTTGGCTGCTTCCACTGATTTTCCTTGTTTTGAAAAGTAGCCACCATTTACTATTTTTCTTGCCTTTCTGTTTTCATCTTGATTTTCAAGCGGGTGCAAGAAATTTGATAGCAAGGAATGGTAAATGTGTGCTTTTGTGGCTTGGGTCATTACACGAGCGAAAAAGAATTCATTTATTTGAGGGTCAAGCATAGCTGACTAGGGATAAGCTTTTGTAAAAGAATTAGCTAAGGCTCAAAGTCGATCCAAAGATGGCCTAAGATCCTTTCTCAAGTATGTGCATATGTTTGTATGCAAAAGTTCCTTATGGGTTATGAAAAATAGATTACTTTAGTTGCATCAATCAAAACAAGTTTAATGAGATTATTGAAAGAGATCAGAATTGAAAGAGCTTACTTTGAATAATTGTTGATATCCTCTCAAAAAGCACTGTAAAGCTCAAGACTTACCATGGTTTTCTTTGTCATCTCTGCTGGTTATGTTGGGTGTTTCAAGGAATGTTAGTTATATAATGATTTCGTTTCCGAGTTTGATCACCTTGTACTTTAAGAATAACAAATACTAATGTACATTTGACAATTTAAGCATAAAGATAGCATTGATGTTCCAAAAAATTAAGGTTTTAAGTCGTGGATGTTAAGTTGAAGTGTCAAACCAATCCTGTTCTAAGTCATTTTCACAAGTAATCTTAACATCGACATGTGTTTCGTTATTAACAAGAATTAGAGTGCTAACCCTATACATGCATTTTAAACAAATAAAAGTGATAAACTGAATTATTCATTGCATAAAAGATACTCGTTTATAGTAATGTCAATGATACAATTCATCCATTCAAAATATCACTTCAACTATCCACAATCATATACAAGTGTCCACAATACTCACAAAACATCCACAAGAATTATCAAAAGAAACATTTTCGCAACGGTACAGAAATCTCCTAAAGACTATTCAAAGAAGAATTAACAACCTATTCAGAACAGAAATCATCTACTCCCACTCAAGAACAGAAATGAGCAATCCTCTCCTCCAACTCCACTCGCACTACCAGCACTACCCCTCAAAAGTCTCAAGATCTCATCTTGCTTAGCTTCAATGCTAAGCATGATGTCCCGTAGAGATCGTTGAATGGAAGTGCTGGGGCCTGCCTGATCATGCTGCTTCTGAGTCTGCATGTACTCTCTCTCTAGCTCCTTCTCTTCCTCTCGATCTAACTCTTCCTGCACCTTATCAACACCTTGGGGAGGGGGCACTTCTTACCTAGTAGCCGGGGTATCACTATGCCCTCGGCTTCTCTTGAAAGATCCCTTATTAAGTGGCCCCATTGGCGTTTGCACCTCCATCTCAGGCTTTACCTTCACCCCACTGTCGACGCACATCTCCGTCACCAAAGTGCCAAATGGAAGTGCACTTCTTTTCACATCACATCCCTTTTTTATTTCACTCAAAATGAGGGAGGGAAGATCAATACTATGGCCCCTTCCAATTGCATAGAGCAAGCGAGCCATTTTTGGCAAAATTTCATTTGATCTTTTTATGGGAGAGAAGTTGGAGACAACAATCAGGTTTAGCATTTTACATCTATCTGTCAACTCCCTTTGTTTTAGAAAATTCCTCCCAGTCCAAGAAAAGTTGGCTACCCACTCAATTCTTTTCCTACCCTATCCATTGGTACATCTTTCTTTGGAGGGTCTATGGGTTTATCTACCCGAGGCAACTCTGTTCTTATCTCTTTTATGTACGCCTCGTCCACATCAATGTGGATACCTATCACGTAAGTGCGGATCGCGCCGTTGATGATTTCGACGTTGGAGTAGAACTCCCGCACCAAATCGACAACAGCTTCCCCACCATTTCTTAAACACCAAACCCATTCCCTCTTTTCTATTTCCTCCTCTTTCCCCAATTCAGCAAAATTAGAAAGTACAACGTCCCTTTCGCAAACAACAGAATGCTTATGGTAGAAGTTTTCATACCTTTCGGCCTTTCAGGCACTTGGGAATCGGGTACGATTGTATCTTTTTGTTCTTTGCCTTCCCTTTCTCTCCACTATCACTTCCTCAACAAAGTTTGGCTCCTGACTTGCTGGTGGATCGCGTCTGCCAGGAAGTTTCACTCTAGGCATGGCGTTCGAACGTCTTTGAGGTTGAGGGGGTGGTGAAAACTTGGAAATTTCTGTGTTGGATTGAAGTTTTTGAGGTGAAAATGAGTTGGGGAGGGTCAAATTTAAGTTTTCTTGGCTTCTGAGGGTGGATTGAGGTTTGAGGAGTGAAAAACAAGCTCTAGAGTTTCGAAGATTTAGAGGGATTTTGGGGATTTTGAAATGAATCAGACATTCAGGCTTTTATACTCTGAGTAGCGACGTTCGAACGTCACCAACATTCGTATGTCTGTAGAAGGATTTTTGAAATATCGTTTAAACGAGGATGTTCGTTTGAATGTTAGGAGCTCCCAGTACTTTTGAGTTCTGTCAGAGGCCAAAGTACTGTAAGCGCTCTTCGTTCAAACGGTCTATTGGCATTCGAACGTGCTGAGCTCCTAGTACTTTTGATTTTATCAAAGAGTTCATCAGAAGCAGAGTACTGTAAGCAGTCAACATTCAAACGTCAGTTGGCGTTCGAACGTTGAACCAAAACTAAAACATTTCTACACTACACTATGTACAATTACAAAATTTTATTCACAAAAACTTGAACCAAATTTCATGGCGTCTCAGGACAAATCCCTACCCACACTTTTGGTTGGTATATCAGGATGTTCCTTTACTCGGCCCATGTTTTTCATTTCAAAAGATTTTGTACAAAACAAAAAGATTTTCACACTTTTTACAAAAATTCGGACCCTTGGCTTTCATCCCAACCACTCTAATCCGAGTCTTCATCTGTCTCTGTGCCATTTGAACAACCAGTAACTCTCTCAATTTCCTGTCTCACGAACCGGTTATGCAAAGTATCGGAATAGGATGGTGTATCAAGATAATCCTTACTCTGCCCATTTACTATCCAGTCTAATCAATCGAGTGCGCGACCAAAAATTGGTTCAGAACATTGATTATATCTCTTCTCGTGAAAGTATCTACCACACTATTTACAAGCACTAAGTCTTTTAGCACGACGTTGTTTAGCATAGGTGCTTTGGCCGCACAGAGGTTTCGCTTGTTGTTCTCGGATCTCATTCTTTCTTACCAATCTTGCTTTTCTCATGATCATAGTGTGGACATCAGAAGGAAAAGTTTGTAGAACTCCCAGACTAAACCAAAAAAGTTTAACATCCATGCTTTCTATATTTTTAAGACTCACTATCTAGTTCTTTAACGTTTGCTAGTCACAAAGACGATCAAAGATGACTCACAGATATTATCATCAAAATATGAAACATGGTAAAACTACGGTACACAATCTGGTCAAGAACAAGAACAACAGAAGCAACAACAACAACAAAAATTTTAAAAATTTTCTAACAGGCTCAAGCTCATATAAACTGTATTTCTCTCCGCCAACCTAAACTGAACATTGTCCCCAATGTTTCAAATTTACCGATCAGGTGAGCTTTGAATGGTAGAGATTTGGTTCATTAGCCAAACCCTACAAGTAAAATACACAAATCAGTCATCTCGTTGCAAATTTGGGTTAGGGTGATAACCCTTGATTCTGAGTGCAAACAAAAGAAGCATAGCCATGTACAAATAAAGTAAACACATGTAGATTATGATACAGAGGATGGGATCTTCTGGTAGTATAGTTATGGTGTTGTTGGGTCTAGAGTATCGTAATAGTGGAGAATAAGAAGACAATTAGAAGAAGAAGAAGAAGAAGAAGAAAGAAAAGAAAAGAAAGGGGAAAGGGACTGAGGTGCATGGAAAGGGAGAAAATGGGGTGGGGCCTTACAAAGGTGATGGTGTGGTTCGGGTTGGACCAGGTTCTTCCTGACCCGTCCTTTTTTTTGTGTTGGTAGGAGCTTTTCTCGAAGCGTTGTTTTGGATCCATTAAAAGATAGGTTTCCACATTTTTGACAAAGTCCTCCACGAAGGGTTTCAATCTCTGACCATTGACGGTAAAGATATTACCATTTGATGGGTTCTCCACTTCCACTGCCCCATGTTCAAACATTTTTTTAACAATGTAAGGTCCTATCCATCTTGATTTCAACTTTCCAAGAAAAAGGCGGAGTCTTGAATTGAAAAGTATAACTTTTTGATCTGGTTCAAAAGACTTTCGCACTATTTTCTTATCATGAAAATTTTTCATCCTAGATTTTGCAATCTTAGCATTTTCAAATGCTTCATTTCTTAATTCCTCCAATTCATTAATCTGAAGTTTTCTTGCTAGTCCAGCTTTGTCCATGTCAAAGTTCATTGTCTTTATGGCCCAATATGCCCTATGTTCCAATTCCACAGATAGGTGACAAGGCTTTCCATAGACTAATCGGTAAGGAGACATACCCAAAATTGTTTTAAAAGCAGTACGATACGCCCAGAGTGCATTAGTTAGTCTTGACGACCAATCTTTGCGGTCTAGATTTACCATTTTTTCTAAAATTAATTTAATTTTCCGATTAGCCAATATAGCCCATCCACTAGTTTGTGGATGTTATGGAGTTGCAATTTTATGAAAAATCAAGTATTTTTTCATCAAATTCCAGAAAGGTTGATTACAAAAATGAGCACCTCCATCACTTATGATGGATTTTGGGATTCCAAATCGGGATAAAATATTTTCTTTTAAAAACTTGATCACTGTTTGATGATCATTATTTTGACATGGATTTGCCTCAACCTATTGGGATACATAGTCTATGGCTACCAAAATGTAGAGATAGCCAAAGGAAGGGGGAAATGGTCCCATAAAATCAATGCCCCAATAGTAAAAAACTTCAAATATCAGAATGGGATTTAGAGGCATCATGTTTCTTTTTAAAATATTTCCCAACCTTTGACATCTATCGCAAGCTGAACAAAGACATGGACATCTTTGAAAAGTGTGGGCCAGTAAAATCCCACTGTAGGATATTCGCAGCGGTTTTTCTGGATGAAAAATGACCTCCATATGCTTCGGATTGACAAAATGTGATTACTTGTTTATTTTCTTGAGCGGGGATGCAACGTCTTATGATTTGATCCTTACAGTACTTAAATACGTACGGATCTTCCCAAAAAAAATTGCGAATCTCTCTTAAAAATTTCTTTTTGTCTGTGGGGGAAAAGGACGAATGGAGTGTTCCAGTAGCAAGAAAATTAGCAATATCATCGTAGCAACAGGTCTCATTAATTATGAACAACTGTTCATCGGGGAATTTTTCATTGATTGACATTCCATCCTCATGAAATTCGTAAGTTAACCTGGAAAGATGGTCTGCTACCACATTCTCAACACCCTTTTTGTCTTTAATGACCAAGTCAAACTCTTGAAGTAAGAGTATCCATCGCAAGAGCTTAGGTTTAGCATCTTTCTTTGTGAGCAAACATTTTAATGTTGCATGGTCAGTGAACACAGTAACAGAAGAACCAACAAGATAAGGGCAAAATTTTTCCAAAGCAAAAACTACGGCAAGTAATTCTTTTTCAGTTGTTGAATAGTTGATTTGAGCATCATTCAAAGTTTTACTTGCATAGTAAATCACATGTGGTTTCATATCTTTTTGTTGACCCAATACATCACCTACAACATAGTCACTTACATCACACATAGCTCAAAGGGTAAAGTCCAGTCAGGGGGTTGCATTATTGGGGCTAAAATTAACATGCCTTTAAGCTTGTCAAAAACTTTTTGGCACATTTCACTCCAATCAAAGATTATGTCCTGACTTAGGAGATGACACATGGGTTTAGCTATGGTAGTGAAATATTTTATGAATCTCCTGTAAAACCCTACATGTCCCAAAAATAATTGGACATCCTTTACAGTCTTGGGAGCAGACAAATTTTCAATCAGATCTATTTTGGCCTTGTCAACTTTCATGCCCTCAAATGACACAGTGTGACCTAAGACAATGCCCTGTGTCACCATGAAATGACATTTCTCCCAATTGAGCACCAGATTTACTTTCTGACATCTTACCAATACTTTTTCTAGGTTGGCCAAACACAAATCAAATGAGTCACCATACACAGAGAAGTCATCCATGAACACTTCCAAAATTGTTTTGACCATGTCACTGAATAGACTCAACATGCATCTTTGGAATGTTGCAGGGGCGTTACAAAGTCTAAATGGCATCCTTTTGAATGCAAAGGTGCCAAAGGGGCATGTTAATGTGGTTTACTCTTGATCATTGAGTGTTATCTCAATTTGATTGTATCTAGAATAGCCATCCAGGAAACAGTAAAATTCATGCCCTACGATTCTCTCTAGAACCTGGTCAAGAAAGGGACGAGGGAAATGGTCTTTTCTGGTTACCAAATTGAGTTTTCGGTAATCGATACACATTCGCCATCCTGTGACGACCCTAGTTGGTACCAATTCATTTGCATCATTTTTAACCACTGTGACTCCAGACTTTTTAGGCACAACTTGGGTTGGACTAACCCATTTGCTATCTGAGATGGGGAAGATTATCTCGACATCTAAGAGCTTTAAAACCTCTGCCTTTACTACTTCCTTCATGTGAGGGTTTAGTCGTCGCTGTATTTGACGAAAGGGTTTTGAGTCCTCTTCAAGGTGTATAACATGATTGCAGATTAATAGGCTTATACCTTTCAAGTCAGCGATGGTCCATCCAATGGTGCTTTTGTGACTTTTAAGAAATTCAATCAGTTTAGACTCTTGCATTCTGACAAAGAAAGTTCAGATGTGATGGATTATGACAAAGAAAGTTCAGTAAAATTTTCACAGAATGTGTTGTTGAGATAGTCCTGGACAAAAGACTCAATGAAATTTATTTCTCTTTCTTCTCTGTCCTCTCCTAGGTGTTTGGCAACATTGAAAATATTCAGCTCAAGTGTCATATTTCCAAAGGTTAATTTCATGACCTCATTCCTGCAATTGATTAGTGCATTTGAAGTTGCTAAGAAGGGTCAATNTTAAGCTTTTGAGATAGGGTGGACATTTTTGCTCTAAGTTCGTCATCATCTTTCAAGACATACTTACCCCCTTGGGAAGTAGATGGTTTGACTTCAATAGTTGAAGGAGAGGCAATGTCTCACATCTGAGAACTGTCAGATATGATATCAAAGAAATTGAATGCCTCATTTGAACTTTTTCCCATAAACTCTCCTTGAGCCATCATANTCCACTTGAACAAGTACATCTTCAACAATACCCATAGGAATTTTGACAGACCTGTCTACCAACTGAAGTGTGACACTTGTAGGTTTGAGTTTCCCCAGACCCAACTGTTGGTAAACAGAGAGTGGGAGCAAATTGACACTTTCTCTAACTTCTAACAGTGCTTGTTCGATTCTAAAATTTCCAATGACACACAACACAGTTGGACACCCTGGATCTTTGTATTTTGGAGGAGTTTTGTGTTGAAGCAACGCACTGGCATGTTCTGTCAAGAATTCTCTTTTTTGAACATTTTGGCTTCTCTTGACTATGCACAAGTCTTTTAGAAACTTGGCATAAGATGGAACCTGTTTGATTGCATCCAGAAGTGGGATGTTCATTTTTACTTGCTTGAAGAGCTTATAAATTTTTGGCTGATTATTCAACTTCTGTGCAGTTTTGAGTCTATAAGGAAAAGGAGCAGGAATATAACATGAGGGTTCCTCTTCCTGTGATGGTTTTGGTTCTTGTTCAATTAGGGGCTCGAATTCCTCTTCTCTCGCAAGTTCAGGCTCATTTGATTCAGGCTTGATTGGTGAGTTGACTGGGATGGATTTTGGCTTTGGAATTAGCTTGTCTCGGATGGTCTTGTCAATCACCTTGCCACTTCTTAGTGTAGTGACAACTTGGGCTTGACCTTGTGGATTTTCCATAGATGAAGGATTTTCCACATGAAATTGGCCTTGTGGTGGTTTTGGTTGGGCAGGAAACTTGCCCTTTTCATGTGTGGTCATGGATTGGGTCAACTTTTGGATGTGACTTTTAAGATTCTTGAAAGATTGAGTGGTCTGGGTTTTGAAATCAGTGAAAGCCTGAGTGGAACTATGGTTGTAGTTCATTTGGCTTTGCATGAATTGATTCAGTGTGTCCTTAAGGTTCTTCTTTTGTGGTGGTTGGTATGGTTGGTATGCGGGAGGTCCTTGAGGTGGTGGGTGTGAACCTTGTTGGTGGTTCATGGGAGTTGGTTGTGTGTTCCTCCAACTGAATTTTGGGTGGTTCCACCACCTTGGATTGTATGTTTCAGTGTATGGGTTGGAGTAAGGCTTGTTGAAATTAGAGACAACATTTGTTTGTTCCAACAAAACCTCTTTGAATGTGGGAATTGTGGGACACTCCCCAGTAGGGTGTCCTGATAGTGCACAGATCCCACACACTTGTTTTGTGGGAGAGCTAACATCAACTTGATGAAAATTTTCATCTCTAAAGCTTTAAGCTTTTGAGATAGGGTGGACATTTTTGCTCTAAGTTCGTCATCATCTTTCAAGACATACTTACCCCCTTGGGAAGTAGATGGTTTGACTTCAATAGTTGAAGGAGAGGCAATGTCTCACATCTGAGAACTGTCAGATATGATATCAAAGAAATTGAATGCCTCATTTGAACTTTTTCCCATAAACTCTCCTTGAGCCATCATATTGACAAACTGACGTAGTCTACTGGGCAGGGAGTCATAGAAAAATCCTACCAAGGTCCAATTCTCAAAAGCATGGTATGGGCAAGACTGGAATAGATCCTTGAATCTCTCCCAACTGTGGTAAAAGGTCTCTCCTTCTTTGACTGAAAAATTTATGATTTGCCTTTTCAATGCATTAGTGCGGTGTAGAGGAAAAAAATTCCTGAAAAATTCATTTTCTAATACCCGCTAGTTAGANGACTATGCACAAGTCTTTTAGAAACTTGGCATAAGATGGAACCTGTTTGATTGCATCCAGAAGTGGGATGTTCATTTTTACTTGCTTGAAGAGCTTATAAATTTTTGGCTGATTATTCAACTTCTGTGCAGTTTTGAGTCTATAAGGAAAAGGAGCAGGAATATAACATGAGGGTTCCTCTTCCTGTGATGGTTTTGGTTCTTGTTCAATTAGGGGCTCGAATTCCTCTTCTCTCGCAAGTTCAGGCTCATTTGATTCAGGCTTGATTGGTGAGTTGACTGGGATGGATTTTGGCTTTGGAATTAGCTTGTCTCGGATGGTCTTGTCAATCACCTTGCCACTTCTTAGTGTAGTGACAACTTGGGCTTGACCTTGTGGATTTTCCATAGATGAAGGATTTTCCACATGAAATTGGCCTTGTGGTGGTTTTGGTTGGGCAGGAAACTTGCCCTTTTCATGTGTGGTCATGGATTGGGTCAACTTTTGGATGTGACTTTTAAGATTCTTGAAAGATTGAGTGGTCTGGGTTTTGAAATCAGTGAAAGCCTGAGTGGAACTATGGTTGTAGTTCATTTGGCTTTGCATGAATTGATTCAGTGTGTCCTTAAGGTTCTTCTTTTGTGGTGGTTGGTATGGTTGGTATGCGGGAGGTCCTTGAGGTGGTGGGTGTGAACCTTGTTGGTGGTTCATGGGAGTTGGTTGTGTGTTCCTCCAACTGAATTTTGGGTGGTTCCACCACCTTGGATTGTATGTTTCAGTNAGAGCTTATAAATTTTTGGCTGATTATTCAACTTCTGTGCAGTTTTGAGTCTATAAGGAAAAGGAGCAGGAATATAACATGAGGGTTCCTCTTCCTGTGATGGTTTTGGTTCTTGTTCAATTAGGGGCTCGAATTCCTCTTCTCTCGCAAGTTCAGGCTCATTTGATTCAGGCTTGATTGGTGAGTTGACTGGGATGGATTTTGGCTTTGGAATTAGCTTGTCTCGGATGGTCTTGTCAATCACCTTGCCACTTCTTAGTGTAGTGACAACTTGGGCTTGACCTTGTGGATTTTCCATAGATGAAGGATTTTCCACATGAAATTGGCCTTGTGGTGGTTTTGGTTGGGCAGGAAACTTGCCCTTTTCATGTGTGGTCATGGATTGGGTCAACTTTTGGATGTGACTTTTAAGATTCTTGAAAGATTGAGTGGTCTGGGTTTTGAAATCAGTGAAAGCCTGAGTGGAACTATGGTTGTAGTTCATTTGGCTTTGCATGAATTGATTCAGTGTGTCCTTAAGGTTCTTCTTTTGTGGTGGTTGGTATGGTTGGTATGCGGGAGGTCCTTGAGGTGGTGGGTGTGAACCTTGTTGGTGGTTCATGGGAGTTGGTTGTGTGTTCCTCCAACTGAATTTTGGGTGGTTCCACCACCTTGGATTGTATGTTTCAGTGTATGGGTTGGAGTAAGGCTTGTTGAAATTAGAGACAACATTTGTTTGTTCCAACAAAACCTCTTTGAATGTGGGAATTGTGGGACACTCCCCAGTAGGGTGTCCTGATAGTGCACAGATCCCACACACTTGTTTTGTGGGAGAGCTAACATCAACTTGATGAAAATTTTCATCTCTAAAGCTTTAAGCTTTTGAGATAGGGTGGACATTTTTGCTCTAAGTTCGTCATCATCTTTCAAGACATACTTACCCCCTTGGGAAGTAGATGGTTTGACTTCAATAGTTGAAGGAGAGGCAATGTCTCACATCTGAGAACTGTCAGATATGATATCAAAGAAATTGAATGCCTCATTTGAACTTTTTCCCATAAACTCTCCTTGAGCCATCATATTGACAAACTGACGTAGTCTACTGGGCAGGGAGTCATAGAAAAATCCTACCAAGGTCCAATTCTCAAAAGCATGGTATGGGCAAGACTGGAATAGATCCTTGAATCTCTCCCAACTGTGGTAAAAGGTCNCAAGGTCCAATTCTCAAAAGCATGGTGTGGGTAGGATTGGAGTAGATCCTTGAATCTCTCCTAACTTTGGTAAAAGGTTTCTTCTTCTTTGACCAAAAAATTCATGATTTACCTTTTCAATGCATTAGTGGGGTGTAGAGGAAAATTTTTTTAAAAAATTCATTTTGTAATGCCCGCCAGGCAGGTATTGAAAGAGCTTTTAAAGAATTTAGCCATTGTTTAGCTTTATCCCTTAGGGAAAAAGGGAAAAGTTTCATCTTGGCCAGTTCATAATTGTCTTAAAAAGTTCCACATACTTCCTCAAAATCTTTTATATGCCTATATGGATTTTCTATTTCGAGTCCACAAAATTGAGGAAATCATTGAAANCTTAGTGTAGTGACAACTTGGGCTTGACCTTGTGGATTTTCCATAGATGAAGGATTTTCCACANACAAAATTGAGGAAATCATTGAAATGTCCCTGTCTTTACAGTAAAGGGGGGTGCATCTTCAGGAAAAATAAAACAAGAGGGGACACTATCCCTTGTGGGATTCAAGTAATCCCTCAGAGTTCGAATGTTAGGTACTTCCTCTTCCCTTATAGGAATTTCCTCTTGTCTCTCACCATTTGCCATTTTACTTTCACAAGAGTCTGCTACTGATCTAGGTGAAAGTGGTTTAGATTGATTCACAGATCCAGAAGATTTAGCTGGCAAATTTTGATAGTGAGGGATGTTTTCAGACATAAAAGTAATTAACACAACTTTATATACAGTAAAACAAAGTTATACAAAAAAATGAGGTCTTTTTACCTTTTATCGTAAAATACCTTTTATGGCTCCCTGGCAACGGCACCAAAAACTTGACTTGATCCAAAATGTGTACACCCAAGTGCAGGTGGTCAAGCTGTAGTAATAATCCGGTGAATTCCGGAGTCGAAACCACTGGGAGCTATGATTGGTGTTTTGATGTAAGCAGTAATAGAGACCAAGTAACTTTTAGAAATTTCGCGTGTTTGGAGTAGTGGGGTTTTCTTGATTAGAATAAAAGATTCTTTTAAAGAGTTTTCTAGACAAAATATAAGATTCTCAAAATGGAACAACCACTTTTTAGCTCGAGGAATAGGACATGTAATAGATTAGCCATTTTGTTATGTTTGTGCTTTATAACTCGATTAACTCCCGTGTCAACAGCAAGTTAATCGGAAGATAAAGAAGGAATATGAGCATTAAGCACATGGTTTCGATGCCTTTCTAGAGGTTTACAAGAATTGTCTGTGTCGAGACTTAACCCGTCTACAAACAAGCAAGTGTTTCTACATGGCATCCAACTATGACATTAATGATCCATTCTTTGAATAAAGCATAATGATAATGGGGATTGAAAGGTTGTGATGAAGAGCTAGCCGGGATACTTTCATTGAACCATTGGATCTTTCTATGCAAGAGTCATCTGTGTCATAGATGGAGCCTTGGTTATACAAAGTACCTCAACTTTACTAGGTGTATTCAATCATTTAATGAACAAGTGGAGTATAAAGCATTAAAGCATGAAGAAGTTGCACAAACATAACTTTCAGATAATCTTTACATATTCATCACCTCTTACTAAAGAGTGAATGAGGAACTACTCACTTTTCATGGCCTTGGCAAAGCTAGAAAAGTGAGTGCTACTCATCCCTCTAAGTAGAGAAGCTACTAAGTAAAGCAAACTAAACAAAGAGCTTTTCTTCAATGAAGAATAAGTGAATCACTTTCCACCCTTCACGGCTTTGGTAAAGCTCTAGAAAAGTGGAAGAGTTTCACTCTTCTAAGAAAGAAGGATGCTCAAGCAATGGAAGTGAAATACATGAACAAGAAAAGTAGAAGAAAGCTAGTTGCTTTTGGAGGGTTTCCACCACAACCAAAAGATGAACTACCTCTCTTGATACTTTGTAAGTAAAAGCAAGTACAACTACAGGGGGAGTCTAAGCCTCCATCATGGTTGTCACAACATGAATGTAAAGACTTAGCATAAGTAAATGAAAGACTTCAACTACAAGGGGAGTCTAAGCCTCCAACATGGTAGATATAAATGGAAAATGAAAGCATAAACATGAAATATTCAAGAACTAGATTACTAAACAATCTTACTTTACAAGAATAAAGATTGCTCCCCCATTTACTCTACAAGAGGAAGAATGCTCTTTAAGCTCCCAACAAGGGAGTATGTATAGGCACGGAAGGGGAAGGGGGTAGGAGATAGGTGAGGATGAGTGAATAGTATTTGCCGCCCATGGGAGTCAACTATTCTGCAGGTAGTCTGCAGGGGGACGTTCGAACATTATCTGGCGTTCGAACGTCAAGTTTGCCTTTGCTTTGAAGGCTTTCAAACGCCATCTTTATTTCACTCAAGTGGCTTGTGGTCACTGACTTGGTCTCTAACTTAGTCACTTCCACATGCCTTGACATCATTGACTGTACACTCAACAACTCCATATTCAATCAAGATAACGTTCGAACGTGGAGTGATGTTCGAACGTTGTACTCAAGTGCTTCTGGTTCTTCTCTTTTGGTTGACTGCAACACGCCATATCTCAGCAGCTGGTCATGGCAGGGTTTCAGATGACGTTCGAACGTGGGTTGGCGTTCGAACATCCTTGCTTTGTTCCAACCTTCTGCATTTTTGCAACCTTTTGTGCTGGTGTTACATTCAAGTGTGATTTTTGTTGTTCTTGGACCTTTGTTCACTTTAGGACTTGAAATGTCACTACTTAAACTCCATCAAAGCACAATTAGTCCAAAAAGGCATAGTAAAATTTGTTAACTTTACGCACGAATCAGGTGCCCCCAGTCTGACCCCGACGGAGTTGGTGAGGGTTAGCCAAGATGCTCATGCTGAGGTTGTCCGCTTCTTAGTGCTAGTCACTTCCCAAAACCTTCTTTGGTTTGGGGATTCTGCCAATGCTATGGACTCTATCTTATGCCCTACTTCTCCTATTCTTGATGTAGATTCTTCTCCTACTGAGTCAAATGAGGATGAGGATGTTGCCACCTCTTCAAGCAAACGTAGGAGGAACAACTCCTTTCTTCACTCATCTAGTTCTTCTTTTGATGGTATTTTTTCTGCTACTGAGATGATACTTTCAGAGCGACTCACAAAGGTGGAGAGGGAGCGTGATAAGATGAGGGAAGAGAATGCTTGTCTGTAGGTTGTGAATGCTCATTTGGAGGAGGAAATATCTGAGCTGAAGAGAAGGCCTGGGGGGGCTTAGATTTTCTTCTTTTCTTCTCCTTGTAATCCGTTGTACTTATGAATAAAAATCTCTTTTTCTGTCTTACTTATTTCCTTGCAATTTTACTCTGTTAGTTGCTATGTTTGGGCTTTTGTTTATGAGCTAAAGGGCTCATTTTTTTTCTTATGAGCTGAAGAGCCCATCGCTTGTTTATGAGTTGAAGAGCTCATCGTTCGTTCATGAGCTGAGGAGCTCATCGTCTATTTATTAGCTGAGGAGCTCATCATTTGTTTATGAGTTGAAGAGCTCATCGTTTGTTTATGAGTTGAAGAGCTCATCGTTAGCTTTAAGCTATCAATGAAATGATGAATGAACTGTAACTTGTCATTGTAATGGTGATGGCCTTTTTACAGGAGTTTATTAAAAAAATCTCTTCAGATATTCTCCGTTCCAGGAGTGAGGTAAGATCTTCCTTTCCTCCATTTGTAACTCATAGTTACTAGGTTTGATTATCTTTGAAATGATGTAAGGGCCTTCCTAATTGGGTCCTAGCTTTCCATGAGTGGGATCCCTTCTCGCAGGGAGGAGCTTTTTGAGTACTAGTTCATCGACTTTGAAGCTTCTGTGTCTAACCCTCTTGTTGTAGTGTCTGACTGTTTTCCTTTGGTAACTTATAATGTGTTGCAAGGCCTTGTCCCTCTTTTCATCCAAGAGGTCAAGGTTAAGTTGGAGTGACTCATCATTGTGCTCGGGCTTTGAGAACTCCGTCTTGGGGGATGGAATACCGACCTCTACTGGAGCCACTGCCTCGACCTCGATTTTGAATGCTAAGGTGAACGACATTTCTTGAGTTGTTGACCTGGGTGTAGTTCTGTAAGCCCATAACACTTCTGGGACGTGCTCCACCCATCGTCCTTTCAAGGCTTCTAATTTGGTTTTTAGAGCTATTTTTATGGTCCGAATAGTTTCTTCTGCTTGTCCGTTTGATTGAGGATGAGCTGGGCCAAAGAAATAACTTTTTATGCCCAGTTCGGCGCAGAACTTTCTAAACTTGGGATTGTCAAACTGCTTTCCATTGTCTGAGACGATAGCCCTGGGTATTCTAAACTTGCAGATTATAGACTTCCAGGTGAAGTTTTGAACTTTTTGCTTTGTAATTGTCGCTAAAGGCTTCATTTCTACCCATTTGGTGAAATAATCCACTCCAATAATGACAAACTTGCACTGTCCAGTACTTGTGGGAAGAGGTTCGAGTATATCCAACCCCCATTGTTGGAAGGGCTAGGGGCTTATTACCGAAGTAAGGAGTTCTAGTGGAGAATGTGGGATGTTGGCGTGTAGCTGACAGGTCCTACATCTTCTAACCAAGTCTGCAACATCTTTGAGTAGAGTAGGCCATAAGTACCCTTGCCTTAATGCTTTACCTACTAGAATTTGGGCTCCAATATGATTGCTGCAAATGCCCTTGTCGATATCCCTTAGGATGTAGTCAGCATCTTCGTCCCCTCCACATTTTAAGAGAGGTACCAAGAAGCCTCGCTTGTATACGTTTCATTGTAGGATCATGAATTTGGATGATCTAGTTCTTAGCTTTGTGGTTTCCTTGGGATCTGCTGGCAAGGTTCCATTCTTAAGGTACTCTTTGATTGGGTCCATCCAACTCGGTTGGGCCAATACAAGGAACACTTCTTCATCTTTGTGGCTCACAAATGGCTCAACAAGGTGCTCAAATGGGAATAACCTATCCAGGCTCTCCTGAGAGGTCGTGGCAAGCCTTGCTAAAGCGTTTGCTTAAGAATTCTCAGTTCTAGGGACATGCTTGATTTTGACTTGCATGAATTTCTTTATCAATTCCTGTACCTTTTTTAGGTATAGGATCATCCTCTTTCTCTTAGCCGCATAGGTCTCTTTGATTTGTTTTACCACGGGCTAGGAGTCGCTGTAGATAAAGAGCAGTTCTACTTCCATTGAGTGTGCCAAATTGAGTCCAGCAATGACGGCCTCATATTTTGCCTCATTATTTGAAGTTTTGAACCCAAATTTGACGGCGTATTCGATATCCATCCCTTCAGGGGAGGTCAGGATCAAACCTGTACCGCTACAATCAAGTCTACTAGCACTTACCCTTTGATTGTGGCTCTGGGTTTGTACTTGATATCGAATTTGTTGAGTTCTATCGCCCATTTGACTTGCCTTCCTGAGGACTCTGGTTTGTGTAGCACTTGTTTCATGGGTTGATTTGTAGAGACCTTGATGGTGTGAGCTTGGAAGTATGGTCTCAGCCTTCTTGTTGCTGTGACTAAAGCTAGGACCAATTTTTTCATTTTTAGATATCTTTCCTCTGCCCCCTTTAGGGCTCTTCTACAGTAGTAGACTGGTTGCTAAGCCCTGTCTTGCTCTCTGATTAGCGCCGCATTGGTGGAGAAGTCTAAAACAACAAGATATAGGGTGAGTACCTCTCCTTCCTTCGGGCTCACTAGGACTGGGGGTGTACTGAGGTAATTTTTAAGGGCTTTGAATGCCTTCTCGCACTGCGTATCCCACTAGAAAGCTTTCTTCAAGATCTAAAAAAAGGGTTGACATTTGTTGCTTGACCTGGACACGAATCTACTTAAGGCTACTATTCTTCCTGTCGAGTGTTAGACTTCTCTTGTATTAGAGGGAGGTTGCATGTCCATCATTGCCTTGACTTTCTCTGGTTTTGCCTCAATTCCTTTGTTGTTGACTATAAAATCTAGAAAAAATTTTAGCTGAGACCCCAAAGGCATATTTGGCTGGATTGAGCTTCATCTGCTATTTTTTGAGGATTTGAAATGTCTCCTCAAGGATCTCGATGTGGAGCTCAGCTTTTAATGACTTTACAAGCATGTCGTCGATGTACACCTCCATTAACATCCTAATTTTCTTTTGGAACAGTCGATTTACTAAACGTTGGTATGTAGCCCCAGCGTTCTTCAGCCCAAATGGCATGATCTGGTTGTAGTATATCCCCTGCTTAGTCACAAATGATGTCTTCTCCTAATCGTTGTGGTCCATTCTGTTTTGGTTATACCCTGAAAAGGTGTCCATGAAACTGAGGAGTTCATGTCCAGCTGTGGCATCTACAATCAGGTCAATCTGGGGCAACGAGAAACTGTCCTTGGGGCAAGTGCGATTTAGGTCAATGAAGTCGATGCAAAGGTGGCACTTACCGTTTGATTTTTTAAAAAGGACAACATTGGCCAACCAGGTTGGGTAGTCTGCCTCCTTGATTGCTTTGGCATGGAGGATTTTGTAGACCTCCTCATTAATTGCCTTGGCATTTTGGGGCAAAAATTCTTCATTTTTGCTTGATGGGCTTGCAGGTTGGGTTTATGCTATGTTTGTATGTGATGACCAGTAGGTGAGTACTTACTGGCTTAAGTTTATCTTTGTTTATATTCATTTTGTCAAAGGTAGATGTAAAGATGATGTCAACAGAGCTCCCATTATCAATCAGGACTCGATGGATGGTTTTGTTGGCAATGATGACCCTTACCACTAATGGATCATCGTGGGGATGCTAACAACCCTCTAAGTCTACATTTGAGAAAGTGATGTCTATGTTCAACTGAGGTGCCTGATTAGTAGTAAAAATTAACATATTTCTATGCCCCTTTAAGACTAATTATACTTTGATAGAGTTTAAATGATGACATTTTAGGTCATAAATTGCACAAGAGACCAAAGGCAATGAATATCAAACCCCCATGCAATACCAGCATATTCTGGAGAAAAATTGGAATAGCTTAGACCAAGCCAAGAACGTTCGAACGCCAGTTAATGTTCGAATGCCAGTCAACGTTCGAACGTTACTTCAAATCAAGTGAAGATCAGACTGCTGAGACATGACGTGTTATAGCTAAGAAGGAAGACCCTGAGGTACTTGAGTACCACATTCGAATGCCAACTCATGTTCGAACATCCACTTGAGTTGATTGGGGACCAGGATGATGAGTGCAAAGCGCCAAGATATGGATGGAGTATGGAAATAGTTTTTCACAGAAGACCATAGGCTACTTGAGTGAGAAAGTCAGACCCCATCTGGCGGTTGAACGTCCATAAAGCAATGATAGAAGAAACGTTCAAATGCCCACAAAGAAAAAACAGAGACAATGTTTGAACGCCAGATCATGTTCAAACTTTCTCCACAGACAAGCTATAGAGTGGTTGATTTTCTCTCCGAACATTGGGACTTTCACTTGGACTTTGAATGCCTTGTACTATTCCGCCACACTACTTTGCTCCCTCCTCCTTGCCTATAAATACTCCCATTGTGGGAGATATGGAGAAGGGTAGAGAGCTTGATGGAGGCTTAGACCCCCACTCATATAGCTAGTCTTATAATTATATTTGCATGTATCAAGGAAGATAGTTCATCTTTTGGTTGAGGAAGCAACCCTCCATCTTTTGGTTAAGGAAGCAACCCTCCAAAAGTGATTAGCTTTCTTCTACTTTCATTGTTCATTTCTTTCACTTCCATTGCTTGAGCTTCCTTCTTTCTTAGAAGATTAAAACTCTTCCACTTTTTTAGAGCTTTACCAAAGCCATGAAGGGTGGAACATGATTCACTTATTCCTCATTAAAGATCTGCTCTTTGTTTAGTGTGTTTCACTTTGTAACTCATTTACTTAGAGGGATGAGTATCATTCACTTTTCTAGTTTTACCCAAGCCATAAAGAGTGAGTAGTTCCTCATTCACTCTTTAGTAAGAGGTGATGAATATGTATAAATTATCTAGAAGTTATATTTGTGCATTTCATTTATGTTTTAATGCTTTATATTTCACTTGCTTATTGAATAATTGAATGCATCTAGCAAAGCTAAGGTACTTTGTATAATCGTGGGTTTTTTCTATGTCACAGATGACTCTGCATAAAAAGATCCGTTGGTTCAAGGCAAGTACCCCGGCTAGATCTTCATGACAACATTTCAATCTTCACCAATATTTTGCTTTATTTAAAGAATGGAACATTAATGTCATGGTTAGATGCCTTGTAGAAACACTTGTTTGTTTGTAGATGGGTTGAGTCTCAACATAGATAATTCTTGTAAACTTCTAGAAAGGTATCAGAACCATGTGATTAATTCTCACAGTCCATCTTTATCTTCCGATTAACTTGTTGACATGGGATTTAATTGAGTTATATAGCACAAGTATAATAAGCCAGATGATTAACTACATGTTCTGATCCTCGAACTAAAGGGTGGTTGTTATATTTGAGAATTTATCTTATATTCTTTCTAGAAAAACCCATTGGAAAGAATCTTATATTTTGTCCAAAAAATCCAATAACTTCAAACTCTCAAGGTTTCCAGTTACTTGACCTTTATCACCGCTTACTTCAAAACACTAATCAAAGTTCACTGTGAATTTGACTTTAGACTTAACCGAATTATTACTACAGCTTGACCGCCTGACTTGGGTGTACACATTTCAGATCAAGTCAGTGCCTTGGTCACAGTTTGCACCTCTAATATCTCTTCAGCTCTGACCTTGTGCATGTGGGCTTTTTCGGCTGAGCTGGTTTCCCCTCCGCTAGCAAATCCTCCTAATATCACTTTGATCTCCCCTAGGGTTATTGGTGTTATGCTGGATGTTGCTGTTGAGGTGTCGGAGGTGGGTGAGCCCCGTTCTAATTATCTTGCGCCACATAGTGACGCAGTTACCCCTGCTAAATTAGGAACTTAATCTCTTTCTTCAGCTAGATGCAGTCATCGGTGAGGTGGCCATGGTCTCTGTGATACTCGCAATATTTTGTTGCATCTCTCTTCGCAAGGTCTGCCTTCATCCCAGGTGGCCACCTCAAAAATTTCTCATTTTGCACTTCATAAAAGATCTAGGAAATGGTGGTCGTGAGTGGAGTAAGCTACCGAGGTACAAACCTTAGCTGTAACTCTGGCTATGGAGGACCTAGACGATCCCTAACGTTTCCCCTCCTTTTCGGTGAACGGTCCTTGTCCTTTTCACCATTGATGTACTTCTCCGCCTTAGCGAGTACTTCTGCCACAATGGCTTATGGGTTTTTTAATATAGAGAACATCAAGTCCTTTGACTGAACTCCCAAATCAGTAATGAAGGCTGTGATGGCAAACATTCATCGGGAACATCTACTTTCAATGATTCTGATTTGAACCTTTAAACATAAGTCCGTAGGTTCTCATTGGGTCCCTGCTTTATATTTAGCAAATGATAGCTCAGTTTTCTGTAGGTCTGGGCTCCTATGAAGTGCGAAACGAAAGATATGGAGAGTTCTATAAAGGATGAAATGGATGTTGGGGTTAGTCTGTTGAACCATGCTAAGGTTAAGCCCTTCAACGTGATGGCGAAGGCTCGGCATTATACGGGGTCCTAATATCTGTGGAGCTCCATTTGATTTTTGTATGTGTTGAGGTAGTCCATGAGATCTTTTGTCCCATCAAAGATCTCCATTTAGGGCATCTTGAACTTCAGAGGGAGGTAAAAGCATAGTACTTCAGTAGTAAAAGGGGACTCGATCTACTATACTAAGGCATCCATGGTCACTGGAGTCTTGCCTCTTATAGCCTCCTCCATATGGCTGAGCTCCTGCTGAATATCCCTGAAAAGTTGCTCCCAATATTGCTCTCTTCTTTCCTACTGGAATGGGGGGAGTTCACCTTGACGGATTCCAATATTCTGAATCTGCACTTCTTTATAATCTCCGTTCTTGGGGGATCGAGGGTCATTGCCCATGGTCTGGCTGCGTTCTTCTCCTTTAGTGATGTTTCATAGGGGGTTAATTCGGTGATGTTACCCTTGTGAGGGATCACCTTTAGCTAGTTGCGCGTTCTAGGGTTGTTGAAGGAGATTCAACAATTCCTCATTTTGTTGAAGGAGAGGCTGGTTAGCTAGGTGAAGGGCCTCAAGCTCGTTATTGGGAGGGTGATTTGCTAAAGGAGTATCGGTTTCAGCGGTAGGCAAGAAATCACGAATATTATCCTGTTGTTTTCCACTGGTGGCTTCTTGTTGGTTTTGAAATTGTAGGGGATTCATTTGACTTCTGCTCATGTTGCACGTAGAAACCATCAATTACTAAAGGAGATTGGTATATTTTTAAGAGGAACAATCATTCCTACAGACAGCGCCAACTGATGATGTATATAACACAATTGAGCAGAACGGAGAATGTAAGGTGCACTAAAGAATTCAGTTTGAGCTTCAAGGCTCTTGGGAACTAGAATTTTGGGGGATGGGGTTTATTACACAGAAGAATTATAGTGGTTCACCAGCTCAGGAGCGCCGCTAATCCACTCTTCAATAGAGTCTCTTCCTCTTGAGGAGTATATTGCTAACAAATGGGAGTTACATAGTAGTTTGATAAAGCTCCTATTGCTTGCCCCTTAGTGAGGGCCTTGTACAGTATTTATAGGAAATTTTGAGCTTAGTTGAATCTGGGGTGTGATCTCCCCCCTTCATGTAGTTACTTGCTTGATTTGTATAGTGTTTATGCGGATTGATAGGGGAATTGCGAATTTGGTGCCTACACTAGTGGTTGTTTCCATTGAGGAGAAGCTTGGTGGTTGCCAGCTGTTCTCTACTCCATTTCCCCTATGGTGTGGATTAAGGGAACTCGATGTCTTGCTCGAGGTTTTTTGTGTTACTAGGTTCCCGAGCTCAACTTTGGAAATTTCTAGGTATCATCAAGTAATATACAACCTATGCTAAGCTTGGTTACATGATGTGGCTTAAGAAATGAATAAATTATTTTGGCCAATCATGGCTTCTAGGGATAATGATATGCAATGAATAGACTTAAGGCTCAAATGATAACAAAAATGGTTGAAGAGCACTTTTCAAGAATTTCTTAGCAACACACATTCCTCAAGATCAAAAAGTCATTTAATACATCAATGTTTAATTAATTCAAAAATAAAGACACCATTCAAGTAAATAGTGGAAAGAATAATTAATTAATGAGAAAATGCCATAAACACTCGAAAAAAAATTATAAGCTCAAAACTCTATAAGGCTTTTGCATCTCCATTATTCGTCTCTAGTCTTTGGGGCAAGACACCTACTGAATCATTATCTAATAGATGTGACACTTCTAAAATCGGAGGTCCTTTGTCAACCCGTTGATTAGCCATCAACTTACGAAAGTACCAATGAATAACACATAACCCAACACCACATCTTAACATCCTTTTCACAGGGATCGCAACCAACTTAGAGTTTGTGTAGAGTCTCCCCTGTACCGAGCACTCCCAAACTCACAACTTGTATATATTTCAATCACTTGTTCTTTTCAAGGTCCAATATACATCCATTTTTCCTTAATATTACTCCATTTACATCCTTTGAACAAAAGGGCTCAAGGCTTGCAGGCTTGGCAAAATTATTTTGAATTTTTGAAAATTTTGGAGGAGCTAACGGTAACTGAGCTTTCTGCTAGCGAGCTACCAGTAGTTGTCCATTGCAATTGTGCTACCGGTAGCTAATCAACATGCTATCGGTAGTAGGGCCTAGTTTTCCCCCAATTCTATCATTTTTCAATTTTAACTCACTCGGTCTCATACAACATTCACCAAACTCACACAGCATCAAATTTTACACAAAATATAGTCCATAAAGGTTAATTATACAACCCTTTGAACACTATTACAAGTCCAAAATAATTTACACAATTGTTTTACAAAATGCAAGCTTAAAGTCACATGTCAGCTTCTTCTCAACAAGGTCCCATTTGAGGGCCATCTACCAGTGCTTGTCCTGCACCTGAAATATTGGTCCCATAAAGGTGAGCCACGCTTAATAGGGGTATCTCCTAAAGACTCTACGTTCCAACTTAGATGCATATGAAATGTTCACATGCAATTCAAAAATCAAACAGGAATTCATCCAAGAACATACAACATCAAGAAATGAATGTCATAATTCCCTACCATGTTATGAGATGAGACTCACACATGCAATAAAACCTGAGAGCTCTACTGACTCTCATAACATATCCAATGTCATGCGTATATATCCAGGCATTCCATGCCCCTGCCATTGATGTTACACATCTAATGAGCATTTATAAATTCCTGATCTTTCTTGGGGTAGGTATTCATGGACTTCAACCAACGGGCATCCAGCCGACACGGCCTTTATGGACTTCCACCAATGGCTCTACGTAAGCCGACACACTTTATGGACTTAATACCAATAGAGTGCGTATCCAAATCATTAGGTCTTGCACCCGAGGGATAATCTAGCCCTTCATGGTAACCCCTATCCTATTTTCAATGCAACTTGTGCGACTTAGTCAAGCCTTGGCCCAACTTTCCCTAGCCCACATACCCACCAAGGATGGTGATTGATCAAAACCATGCCCACAAATGTGATGCTCCATGTGTATATGCAAATGTAATGAACCATTGCATTTCATATCATTATGCAACTAAGTTTTCAATTGCATTTACAACATGTCATGAACACAACATGAACATTTCCAAATCCTCAATGTAACTTATATGATAAAACATATAATTAGATTCCAACATCATCATAAAGCATGTTATACCAATTTCATTCAAATGACAAGCTAAATCATCAAAAGCATTTGATCAAACACCCAAAAGGCACAAAATCATATATACACATAATCATGTCTAATTTATCACATTCTCATGAAATCACAAAACAAGCAATTTCAACAATACCTAATTCATGCAAAATTAGTTTTATCCATTCTTATACCATTTTTCATACTCTAGTTACACTATGAGTATATTTAAATAAGAGATTTCATCTCTAATTATACTACCCATTTCATATGCAAATCATAGGTTGAAAATAAACATAACTAGGAGAAGAACCCTATCTCTTGAAGCGTAATACGAGTGGTAGGAACTCCCAAGAACCCAAATCAAGCTTCAAGCCTTGATTTTCAAAAATTTTGTCTTTGAGACTTTGGCGAAATTCCCGATTTTTGGTACGTTGATATAGCTCTCATCGCGTAGATCAACTTTAGTTCTTGACCCGAAGTAATCTGATGAAAGGTTGGCCCTAGATCGCAAGGAGAAGATGAATAAAACCTTGATTTTCTCACTCTTCTTTCCCTTTCTCTCTCTATCAAAAATTAGCTGGGTATTGGGGAGAAAATTTTGATTTTTCTTTCCTATTTATACCCCTTAATACTTGGCTAACAATGCGCTACACATTCCGCCTTTTACTAGTTCAATTTTGTCCTAAATCAATTAAATCTCTTCCAATTTTAAGTTCAATATATTTTATCCGAACTAAATTTAAATTATTTTTTCATGCTTCTCAATTAAAAATTCGTTACACCCGATTGGATCGTAAACTGTAAAAAATTCGACTCTCTCAGAATTCAACAAAAATTGTCTGGGTAACTAGATTTCGAAAGACGAATCCAATTGTGATGTCTATTTTGTCATCCGAGTTCTAAAAAAATTTAGATTTTCATTTTACTCTTTCTCATAAAAATTCAAATTTTACTCTTTCTCTACGAATTTTTATGAGAAAGGATTTTTTCAACTTCTCTCTACGATCTATGACCTCCGTTCGTCGAATCACCTTGGGCTAAGAACAAAGATTGTTCTACATGACGTAGGCTTCAAAATCATACCAAAAATTGAAGGTTTTGATAATTTTCAAAAGTTGGGATTTTTGGGAATCAAGAGTTAAAGCTTGATTGGGGTTCTTGGAGGTTTTCTACCACTTGTATTACGCATCAAGAGGTAGGGTTCCTTTTCTAATTAGATTTATTTCCAACCTAGGGTTGATATAGGAAATGGGTAGCATGTTAGAGATGTAATCTCATGTATGACACTTACCTATGGTAGTTGAAATGTGAAAAATGGGTATAAGAATGAGTAAAATTAATTCTAGCATGAATTGAGTTGTTGAAATTACTCGTTTGTGATTTTTCGCGATATGAGATGATTTTGGGCATATTATGTATATACATGATTTGGTACCTTGTGGGTGTTTGATAAAATGTCTTGAATGATATAAGCATGATGTTTGGATGGATTTGAAATGACATGTATTGATGATGTTGTAAATTGTAATTATATGCTTATGATATAATGGACAATTGGGAATGTTGGATGAGATGAAATGTTGTTCTTAATGTGCACATGACATACTGAACATGATGTTTTAATTGAAATTGAAATCTTGGTTGCATAATGATATGAAATTAAATTGTACATTACATTGCATATGTACATGAGACATCACATTTGTGGGCATGTGACATGGTTGTGAGTGTGTGCATATTTTTGGATCAAACACCATTCTTGGTGGTTGAGGCGTAGACTCGGGAAAGTTGGACCTAGGTCTGACTAAGTTGCATGGGTTCAAGGGAAAACTTATGTCAGGTATAGCAAGAAGGGCTAGACTCTCCCTCGAGTGAGAGACCTGGTTACTGATTTATACACTTTGGACAGTGAAAGTCCAAAAAAGTATATTGGTGTAATATTAATGGCATTGCATGTGTTATGAGAGTTGGTGAATGCCCGGGTTGAGTTGCATGTGTGAGTGTCATTTCATAACATGACATGATATAGAAAATTTCATTATGAATTGCATATTCTTAAATGGATTGTTGTTGATTANTTGGATCGTAAACTGTAAAAAATTCGACTCTCTCAGAATTCAACAAAAATTGTCTGGGTAACTAGATTTCGAAAGACGAATCCAATTGTGATGTCTATTTTGTCATCCGAGTTCTAAAAAAATTTAGATTTTCATTTTACTCTTTCTCATAAAAATTCAAATTTTACTCTTTCTCTACGAATTTTTATGAGAAAGGATTTTTTCAACTTCTCTCTACGATCTATGACCTCCGTTCGTCGAATCACCTTGGGCTAAGAACAAAGATTGTTCTACATGACGTAGGCTTCAAAATCATACCAAAAATTGAAGGTTTTGATAATTTTCAAAAGTTGGGATTTTTGGGAATCAAGAGTTAAAGCTTGATTGGGGTTCTTGGAGGTTTTCTACCACTTGTATTACGCATCAAGAGGTAGGGTTCCTTTTCTAATTAGATTTATTTCCAACCTAGGGTTGATATAGGAAATGGGTAGCATGTTAGAGATGTAATCTCATGTATGACACTTACCTATGGTAGTTGAAATGTGAAAAATGGGTATAAGAATGAGTAAAATTAATTCTAGCATGAATTGAGTTGTTGAAATTACTCGTTTGTGATTTTTCGCGATATGAGATGATTTTGGGCATATTATGTATATACATGATTTGGTACCTTGTGGGTGTTTGATAAAATGTCTTGAATGATATAAGCATGATGTTTGGATGGATTTGAAATGACATGTATTGATGATGTTGTAAATTGTAATTATATGCTTATGATATAATGGACAATTGGGAATGTTGGATGAGATGAAATGTTGTTCTTAATGTGCACATGACATACTGAACATGATGTTTTAATTGAAATTGAAATCTTGGTTGCATAATGATATGAAATTAAATTGTACATTACATTGCATATGTACATGAGACATCACATTTGTGGGCATGTGACATGGTTGTGAGTGTGTGCATATTTTTGGATCAAACACCATTCTTGGTGGTTGAGGCGTAGACTCGGGAAAGTTGGACCTAGGTCTGACTAAGTTGCATGGGTTCAAGGGAAAACTTATGTCAGGTATAGCAAGAAGGGCTAGACTCTCCCTCGAGTGAGAGACCTGGTTACTGATTTATACACTTTGGACAGTGAAAGTCCAAAAAAGTATATTGGTGTAATATTAATGGCATTGCATGTGTTATGAGAGTTGGTGAATGCCCGGGTTGAGTTGCATGTGTGAGTGTCATTTCATAACATGACATGATATAGAAAATTTCATTATGAATTGCATATTCTTAAATGGATTGTTGTTGATTATTGAATTGCATGTGAGCATTTCATATGCATCTAAGTTGGGGAGTAGCCTCTTTAGGAGATACCCTATTGAGCCTAGTTCACCCTTTATAGGGACAACATTTTAGGTGCGGAACAAGCGCCGGTGAATGACTCTCACCTGGGCCCTCATTGATGAAGAAAAAATGAGATGTGGCTTTAAATCATGTTTTGTAAAAGTAATATGCTATCTAGATTTTGAGCATGTAATGTTATGTAAAGAATTGTAAAAGAACTCATATGAACTGTATTTTGTTTAAAAAATTGATGTTATATAAGTTTGGATTGATGTTGTATAAGATTGGATGTGTTGAAATTGAAAAAGGAGTGAATCGAGAAAAAAATGGGCACTTTTACCAGTACAATGTCGAGTACCTACCGATAGAAGAATTTCAGTAGGCATTTATACCAATAGAACGTTGAATATTTGTCAGTAGAAGAATTCCAGTAGGCACTTTTACAGGTAGAATATCAAGAACCTACCGATAGAAGAATTCCAGAAGATTTTTCTACCGGTAGAATAGGTCCCCTTCAGTTTTCAAAAATTCAAATGATCTTGTTAGGTCTTTGGGCCTTAAGTCCTTTTGCTTCAAGGATGTAAATGGAATAAAATTAAGAGTAAATTGATGTATATTGGACCTTGGAAGGTTCATGTGATTGAAATGTGCACAGATTATGCATTTGGGGAGTGCCCAGTACAAGGGAGACTTTGTTCAAACGTTGTGTTGTTTATGATCTCGGTGAAGGGGATGTTATTGCTGTGTTGTTGGGTTATAAGATACGCATGGGTACTTTTGCGAATTGATGGGTGATTAACGGTTGACAAAGGACCCCCGATTTTAGGTGCGTCACAACTTTCCCTAATTCCTAAACCTGACCACTCTCCTCTTTGGCATCATCTTCAAGAAGACGTGATCTCAACCTCAAACTCTAGAGGTTGTCGCCGTCTGTCTACATATCTCTTCTGCAAGCTCTAAGCCATGAGAAGACACTTTCGTATTAAGTCCATCTTCTCCAAGGTGTCTCTAATCAAATTCAGACCCGTGGAGGGTCTCTGTCCAACCTTCATCTAATAAATCGGAGAATGGCATGTCTTCCCCTAAAGTGCCTTATAGGGTGCCATTTGTATGCTTTCCTAATAACTGTTATTGTAGGTGAACTCTACCAATGGTAAATGCTCCTCCCAACTACCCTTGAGATCAAGGATGCATACTTGTAGCATATCCTCTAAAGTCTGAATGGTCTTCTCTGACTGGCCATCCGTCTGGGGATGAAAAGTGGTGCTCATCATCAATTGTGCTCCCATAGCCCACTAGAAACTTTTCCAAAAATGGGTTGTGAACCTAAGATCTCAATCCAATAGAATAGATATGGGTACCCCATGCAACCAAACTATCTCTCGTATATATAATCGACATAATTCCTCAAGTGTGAAGGTCATCTGCACTACCAAAAAGTGTGCTGACATTGTAATCCGGTCCACAATCACCCATACCGCATCGTGCCCATGCGAAGTCCATGGCAAGTGGGTCACAAAATCCATCGTGATGTGCTCCTACTTCCACTTAGCCACCTCCAAAGGCTGGAGCAACCTTGCTACATTTTTATGAGTTGACACGTGAGACATTGACTAACAAAATCTCTAACATGCCTCTTTATCCCTTTCTAATAGTACTGTCAGTGAATATCATGGTACATTTTTATGCCACCTAGATGCACAAAAAAAATATGAGCAATGAAACTTCTTAAGGATCTCTTCTCCTAGATCCATAAACTGGGGAACCACAACCCTTCCCTGAACTAAAGACTGCCATCAGCATGAATGGCCTAACCCTCATCACTTGTACCCAATTGTACCCAGTCCCTGATGGTCAATATCTTTGTTTCTTGCCCTTAGGACTTGATTAACGTGCTCATTCGGGAAGGCGTAGCCACCAAACTCCCCAAAGTGCCCTGAACCTAACCCCTATAGTGTAGTCCAAACTGTCCCACAGTCTCGAGCATCTGCCACTCCCGAGAAGCCACACTAGCCAAGACACTTCTGGCTAAGTGCATCAACCACCACATTTGTTTTAACAAGATGATAATACAAAGTGAAGTCATAGTCCTTCAAGTACTCCATCTACCTCTGTTGCCTCATATTGAGGTCTCGCTATGTAAAGATGTACTTCATACTCTTATGGTCCAAAAATACCTCAAACCAATCTCCATACAAATAGTTGTGCCATGCCTTCAAGGCAAAGACAACGACTACCAACTACAAGTCGTAAGTGGGGTAGTTCTACTCGTGGCTCTTTAATTGCCGAGAACCATAAGGCACCACCCTCCCAGACTACATCAATACACATCTAAGGCCGTCATTGGAGACATCACAATATAATGTGTTCCTCTATCCCCTCCCTAGAACTATCATAATAGGAGTTGAAGTAAGTCTCCTCTTTAACTCCTGGAATGCCCTCTCACACAAGTCATCCCTTTGAAACTTAACCTCTTTTTTGGTCAATATCTTCATATGTACAGTTAGTCGGGAGAAGTCCTTAATGAACCTTCAATAGTATCCTGCCAATTCTAAGAAACTGCATATCTCAAAAGGCTGACTTAGGCCTCTCCTAACTCATAATCACCCCAATCTTTTATGGGTCAATCGACAACCAGAAGTCGACACCACGTATGACAAAAACTTCACATTTGTCAGCCAAAATTTACACTTTATGAACTTGGCGTACAACTGATGGTCTCTCAGGGTCTAAAGAACAACCGTCAAGTGACCCTCATGCTCCTCCTTAGATTTCGAGTAGATCAGGATGTCATTAACAAAGATCACAACAAATTAATCAAGATAGGGTTGGAATACCCTATGCATAAGGTCCATGAATGTTGTCAGGGCATTCGTCAAACCAAATGGCATTAACATGAATTCAAAATGCCCATATCACGTCCTAAAGCCATCTTAGGGATATCTGCCTCCCTAATCTTCAACTGATGATACCATGTACGTAGATCTATCATGGAGTAGATCAAATAAGTCATCAATTCACAGCAAAAGGTACCTATTCTTAATGGTAACCTAATTCAACTGTCAGTAATCTATACACAGTCTAAGGGTCTTGTCTTTCTTCTTGGCCAACAATATCAAAGCACCCTAAGGTGAGGTAATCGGTCTAATGACACTCTTGTCAAATAACTCTTGTAACTAAACCTTGAGTTCTTGCAATTCTGTAGGTTCCATTCTATACGGAGTCATGAAAATAGGGTATGCACCAGGTTGTAATTCAATGGTGAAGTCTACATCCTTATATAGAGGTAATCCTGATAACTCATCTAAAAAAATATCCGCATACTCACAAACCACTCAAGGTAGACCCAACTCTGGTCTCGCCTAGTCCTCCGAGGTAAGGCTCGTAAGCCAACCCATCAACTGCCCATGCCAATGGATATCATATATGATTTGGGGTAAAACATTGTGCTTTTCCCCTGAAAACTTGAAACAAACCTTATAGAGTATATGCAGTGACCTTCTTACGATCATAATCAATGACGACTAGGTGAGTCACCAACGAATCCATCCTGAGGATGACAACAAACTCCAACATGTCCATGACCCTAAGGTCCACCGTGAGTAGAATTCCCAAGATCTATAACTCATATGCCTGACATATCTAATCAATGCAAACTCTAGCTCCTAGGGGAGAACACACATGCAATAGCTCTTCCATGGTCTCAATGTCTAAGCTTAATTCCTTTACACATGACATAAAAATGAATGAATGAATGAGATACATCAAAGTCAAACAATACCCTTGCCCACAAGCGAGAGAGTAAGAATGTACTCTGAATCACTGACTGGTCTACTGGTTTAGTCTGAGTAGTGATGGCATATACTTGCCCCTAGGTCCCTAAAGTCCTAGCCTGTAAGCCCTGTCCTCAGCCTTAGCCCATGTCCTGGTCCATCTGGTCTGATTGCACAGTCCCCGCTTGTGAAGTAGTAGGGTATGTGCTGCACCTTGAAACTAGAACTGATTTTCCTGGCCCATAGTGGGATAGGGAGGAATAAATAATGTCTGTGGATGTTCCACTGATTATTGGAACTGAGATGCCCCATAACTCTAGGATCCCTATATTTGAGAACAATCCCGATTCATGTGGCCCGGTTTGTGGCATATGAAACAAGTCCTATGGCCTACTTGGTAGGAAGCCCTGAAGTTTCTCTCACCTTGGGAGGATTGACCTTGGCCTTGACCTTGATAATCGCAGCCCTGCCCTTGTGGGGTAGAAGTCTTTTGTTTCTTCTCCAAACTAGAAAAAAAAAAAAAAGCATTGGCCCTCCTTCTTATCGTCCTTAGCACCCACCTCCTTGATGCCCCTTGCATTGTCGACCTCTCTCTCAATGGCCATGGCCATCTCGACCATTGAGTTCAAATCTTGTAGGTAGTGGCCCACAATTTTTTCTAGGATGGACAACTTCAAATCATCCTCATACCTCCTCACTTTGGCCAAGTTCGTGGCCACACGATCAATGGAAAAATGGGTTAACTCAGTGAACTTAGCCATATATTCCATCACATTCATAGTCCCTTGCTTCAAATCCAAGAATTCTTAGGCTTTCGATTGCCGAACAGTCGACGGGAAGTACTTACCCATGAAGATCTCCTAGAACTCTCCCCATGTCATTGCCTCTATATTCTTTGAGGCCTTTGCCCAATCCCACCGTAAATGGGCCTCTCCCTCAAGCTGGAATGCAGCTAACCTTATCTTAGTGGCATCAGATGTGATCTCCATAGCCTCCAAGATCTTATCAACTTGTTGGAAGCAATGGGTGGCCACCATTGAATTCGCCCCTCCCATAAAAGTCAGTGGCTTGTTTGCTTTAAACTTTTGGAGGTTAGTCGAGCCCCCTTGGCCCACATTGGAACTAGCTTGTGCAAAGGAATCTGCCATTGTGCCTATAGCCTTCATGAAGTCTTGTTAGTCAAAGGCAAATGGTGGTTGGTTATTGTTCCGCCCACCTCCTAGACCGTTCTGATGTCCTCTTCCTCTATTTTCCATCTCTACAAATGTCAAATAGCAATAGAGTACTAACTTAGTCTCCCAAGGTAGGGATCAAAGTCAAAACATTGAGATTTCTCTCATTGCATCACTAGTAGAGCATGTGTCACCCACTAGTAAACATCTTTACCATGATCCATCCCATTCTTTCTCTTTCCAAACCCAAGGTTATATTCTCTAATCCTGGTGTCTCTTTTCCATATACATTTAATCATATAAATTATTCACATGACATATAACAAGTAGCATTTAGAGCACATAACATGTAATGCATAATGGATGCAATGGCCTAGACCAATGCCCCAAAAGTCCTAGGTAAATCGAAAACCTAGGATCTGATACCAAGCTGTGACGCCCCTAAAACCAGGGGTCTATTGTTAACCCGTTGATCACCCATCAACCCGCGAAAATACTAGTGAATGCTGCATAACCCGACACTATGTCATAACATCCCCTTCATCGGGATAAAAACCAACACAGGGTTTAGGCGGAGTCTCTCTTGTACCCGGCACTCCCTAACACACAACCTGTACACATTTCAATCACTTGACCATTCCAAGGTCCAATATATATCAATTTTTCCTTAATATTACTCAATTCAAATCCTTTGAACAAAAGGGCTCAAGGCCCGCAGGCATGTCAAAGTTTTTTTGAATTTTTAAAAATTTTGGAGGAGCTACTGGTGGCTCGTCTACTTGCTACAGATAGCTGAGCCTTCTGCCAGCGAGCTACCGATAGTTGTGAATTGAGCTACCAGTAGCTTAGTCCACTGCCCGCGAGCTACAAGTAGCTATGAAACGAGCTACCAATAGTTGCCCATTGCAATTGTGCTACCGATAGGTAACCAACGTGCTACCGGTAGCAAGGCCTAGTTTTCCCCCAATTCTATTCAATTTCAATTCACCCAATCTCATATGACATTTACCAAAACTCACATAATATCAAATTTTACACAAAATATAGTCCATAAAGGTTCATTATACAACCCTTTGAACACTATTAGAAGTTCAAAACAATTTCCACCATTGTTTTACAAAAATGCAAGCTTAAAGTCACATGTCGACTTCTTTTGTAAACCCCTACACTCTTATCTTTATATAGGAAGTAATTATTTTTGAAATGCTAATATAGGTGATGAGGTATGCATGAACCCTATAGATTTCAATAGTATGAATAAATACTAGGGAGGCAAATTTTTTTTTGAACTTTAATTTTATGAGGTGTTTAAGGTTAATAAGGGTAACTAAGTAAAAATATTAATTTTTTTTAGGTCAAAATAATAGTATCATTGAACCTGGGAAATCCGAAAAACTTGGAATAGTCGTTTAACACATACAGTGGTTCGGAGGAATAAAATTTCTCATTCTCCTACATTGAGGCTAGGGCTTATGTATATATGTATTCTTTTGACTCTAAGTTCAATATGTATGTTATAAAATCTTTAATTCTTGCTATTCTTGCAATAAATGCCATGTTTTAAACAATGTGATGGTTGGGTAACCATTAAAGCTCACTTTTTCATCTTCAAACCTTAGATTTTAAGAAAAATGAATTTCTCTCTATATTTCCTTTGTTCTTGATTTCCAAACTTTAGGCTTTCTATTAAAAAATAAAATGGTATTGATATTGATCTCTTGTCTATTTTTCTTACATGGTTCTATTGGATAACATACGAGAAATTTTGGAAATTTTAGAAATTTTGGAAATTATGAATTTTTATTGAGAAATTGTTGGTGATTGTATCTCATGGAGGTGTTTGGATGACCATAGGTGGCCGTTGATCGGGTATCGTAGAGTGGGTAGATGTGTGTGGTTCTTAATCCATACGGGTTTGAAATTTTCTTACCACTCGTAGTGGGGTTGGTGCCTTGCGAGGACCAAACCACTATTAGCTCACGGGTGCCATGTCAGAGGATTAGTATACTATGCCTAGGTCGGATTTGTTATTGTCGATGCATTGGTATGGGACAATGCATCGGTAGGTGCCCTTCCCAAAATTTGATATCCTTGCGAGGATTTGTGTNGATTCGTTATTGCCAGTGCATTGGTATAGGACAATGCATTGGTAGACGCCCTTCCCAAAGTATGATATCCTTGCGAGGATTTGTGTGTGTGTGGGCTAGGATATTCTCTATGTGTTTATTTATGCGATTATCTTACATCAGACTTGAGATACATTGTGATTATTGTTTATTGCGTTATCTTTTGAATCTTGAAAATTTTTGTGGGAATGATTACTCTTTGGAGTGGTTATTTATGGTGGGATTGGTTTTACTCTTGTACTTAATTATTGTTAATGTATAAACTTGAGATCTTTTAAAAATATCATGTTTTCTTTCAAAATTTACATATGCTATTTGTGAAATTAGACCGACCATTTTCTACATTTTCCAAACCTAGATAGAGTTTGGAGATTTTCCTACAGAGCTTAGTGCTCACCCTTATCAATAATATCTTTTTTTCAGACTTCGTGCTAGAGGAAGATCCCGAAGTTGGAGAACCGAGAAATTGGGAGGCTCCAGCAGAGGGAAATCTAGATCCCGAGGTGGACATCTAGAGCTATAGTTTATTTTTGTGCTAGACTAAAGAATTTATTTACGATCATGTATAGTCTAGTAGTTTGTTTATTCCGCTGCAAAGTTTAAATGCAATTCTTTTGGAATGTAATTGTCATAGCTTGGCCTATTCTTTTGGGATGATATTGTGGATATTACATATGGTGAATGAAATTTTATTATTTGATGAATTTATTTAGTGCTCTCATAATGTGAATAGTTTTAGATAGTAATGTCATCCAAGGGGGATTTTGAGGCATTACAAATCGAACTCATATGGACTGTTTTAATCTTCCCTTATAAATAAACTCGGTGTGGCAAATATTTATTCATAAATCAACCCGATGTGCTCAATGTAGTATAATTGCACAGGTTATGTTTTGGGTAGAGCTCCCCATACAAGGGAGACTCTGCCCAATTTTTTTTAAATTAAGGACCCCCCCCCCCCGATTTTTGGGGCGTTATAGTTTTGGTATCAGAACCNTTGCATAGATTGTATTTTAGGTAGAGCTCCCCGTACAAAAGCGACTCTGTCCGAATTTTGTTAAATTAAAGACCCCTGATTTTTAGGGTGCTACAGATTTGATATCAGAGCTTAGGAATTAGGTCTTACATGAGAGCTGTAGGTTATGGATTATCACTAGAAAAGTAGGACTAGGTTGAAGAAAATTGTTGATCTAATTTTATACGAACCTTATGCTTTAGATCAAAGTGATAACTAGGATTTCTTATACATCAATGAAACTAAATTGTGAATTGATGTGCAGGATGGACGGTGGACGTGGCGTGGTCATGGAGGACAAGCAAATCCACCACCACCACTACCTCCCGATGCCATAAGTGGCATATATTAATGTTTGAGGGAGCTCACCACTTTGGTACAAAACTAGAATGGAAACAACAACTATAATGGTGGAGCTCGCCCCCTACCACAAGTGTCGGGCGATGGGGATGACAACCGAAGGATGGTAACTTTTTAGAAATTTCTAAGGCAACACCCACCTACCTTCCAAGGGAGCTCTAATCCTTTGGATGCAAATAGATGGATCCGCTGGGTGAAGAAGATTTGTGATGGCATGGGAGTTACCAAAGACTTGAGGGTTGGCTTAGCTACCTATTTGTTTGAGGGGGAGACCAGCCATCGGTGAGATTTGGTAAAGAGACGGAGAAACACAGATGCACTTACTTGGGAGGAGTTCGATCAAGTCTTCCAAGACAAATATTTTCCTAAGTCGGTTAGAGACAAGATGAGTGCCAATTTCCTCACTCTTCGACACGATAGTTTGACGGTGGGGGAGTATGAGAAAAAGTTTGAGGAATTGTCCCAATATGCCATAGAATTCATATTCACAGAGGCCAAGAGGGCCAAACATTTTGAGCAGGGCTTGAGGTCGGCCATTAGGGAAACGCTTATGGCTCTTAGGATTCGTGACTATAGGGATCTTATGGATAGGGCTATGTTGGTAGAGAGAGACATGGAAGATAATCAACGGCGACAGAACCTTATGAGGGGAGGTCCGATCAGGACCGGTGCTAGTAGTAGTGGAGCATAGAGAGCGGCACCCTATCGTCACCCAGATCAGGTAGTTAGACAGAGACCACAGATAGCTCGAGGAGCAGGAAGAGTACCAGAGAGAGTAGGCACCGACCCACATCGATGCTTTGTATATGGAGGTGTTGGGTACTTCAAAGATAACTCCCATTACTTTCAACCAAAACCAACCAAGCAACTGGGCGTGTAAATGCAGACAAGCCACCGCTACAAGGGCCACTACAACAGCAAAGACTGTTTGAAGCTCTAGCCCCAAGTGGCACCAACCAAGGAAGGGTATTTACTTTGACCTAACCGGAGGAAGATGCCTTCAATGCAGTGGTGGAAGGTATTGTTCTCCTTTACAATTCTTGGGCCCAAATTTTATTTGATCCGGGTGTGACTCATTCATTTATACGTACTGCATATGCTATTAAATTAGGATAAGGCTTCAAGAAGCTAGAACATGCGTTGTGTATTAATATGCCTACGGGAGAATGGTTAGATACTAGCCGGGTGTGTAGGGGTTGCATGCTTTGAATTGGGGAGCACGAATTGATTGTAGATTTGGTTGCCTTAGACATAAAGAGGTATGACGTGATCTTTAGGATGAATTTGTTATCCACATTTCGGGCGGTAATGGATTGTTTCCGTAAACAGATTTCTTTTCAACTACTGGGAGGAGTAGTATTCAGTTTCGTGAATGACCGAAATTCCTCCCGTCTATTTCCTATTACGGGTAGTAGATTCTTGAAAGTGAAGGAGGGGAGCCATTTGAGTTTCTTAGCTAGCTTGATGGGAGATGATCGAGATAATTTCCATGCGGATGTGGTGTTGATAGTATCAAATTTTTCAGATGTCTTCCCAGACGAACTACTGGGCTACCCCCACATAGGGAGATTGAGTTCAAGATTGATCTCTTCCCGGGAATCAAACCCATATCCATTGCTCCCTATTGGATGGCACCTTTGGAGTTAAAGGAGCTAAGGAAGAAGTTGGATCATCTGTTGACCATTGGATTTATCCGTTTGAGCACATCACCTTGGGGAGCCTCGGTACTATTCGTGAAGAAGCATGATGAGACACTTCGGTTGTGCACGGATTACTGAAGATTGAATCGGGTAACAGTAAAGAACAAATACCCTTTGCATGAATCGATGACCTATTTGATTAGTTGAGGGGTTCTAAGTATTACTCCAACATTAATCTTCGTACAGGGTATCATCAATTGTGGATCAAGGAGGAAGATATTCCTAAGACTATTTTCCTTACTCGGTATGGTCATTTCGAGTATACGGTGATGCCGTTCGGATTGACTAATGCTCCAGCAGTCTTCATGGATTTAATGCACAGGGTATTTCGGCCGTATGTAGATCAGTTTGTCATCGTGTTTATTAATGACATACTAATCCATTCTCGGACTCACAAGGAACATGAACGCCATCTCTCTATTGTGCTACAGACATTAAGAGAATATAAGTTATATGCAAAGATGAGTAAGTGTGAGTTTTGGATGAAGGAAATGAAATTCCTTGGCCATGTTGTGTCGGAACAAGGGGTAGTTGTTGACCCCGCAAAGATTAAGGCAATGATGAAGTGGGAACCACCAAAGAATATGACCGAAGTACGTAGTTTTCTGGGCTTAGCAGGCTACTACTAGAGGTTTGTGGAAGGGTTCTCAAAGCTAGCAATGCTAATGACACGTCTCACAAAGAAGGGAGAAAAATTCTTGTAGACTCAAGAGTGTGAACTAGCTTTTCGCACCTTGAAGGAGAAGTTGACAACCGCTCCTATCCACATTATTCCGAGTAGTGGGGAAGTATACGATGTGTACACTGATGCTTCGCTACGAGGCTTGGGGTATGTGCTAATGCAAGGAGGAAAAGTGATTGCCTATGGCTCTAGGCAACTCAAGGTTCATGAGCAAAATTATCCCACCCATGACTTATAGCTTGTCGATGTGGTTTTTGCTCTTAAGTTGTGGAGGTGTTACTTGTACAGAGAGAAATTCCAAGTATTTTCTGATCATAAGAGCCTCAAGTACATATTCACCCAAAAGGACTTGAATCTTCGGCAAAAAAGGTGGATTGAGTATTTAGAAGACTATGGTTTCACACTTAATTACCATCCGGGGAAGGCGAATGTCGTAGTGGATGCACTGAGTAGAAAATCTCGGGGTTAAATCAATTCCCTTGTGGTGAATAGGTGGAAGATGATGGGTGCTTTAGGGGAATTTGATCTATGGGTGGATAGACAGGAGAATCGACCAATCCTATTCAATCTTATAGCTCAATCGATGCTTTGACAAAGGATTGTGGCGTTGCAACGATTAGACAGCGAGTTGGAGGCTATCCGGAGTAAGTTGGAGAGGAGTGAGATTGTTGAGAATTGGGTGATAAGTGATGATGAGTTATGGTTTTGGGGAAGGCTATGTGTACCTGATCATGACCAAGTAAGGGAAGAAGTGTTGGGCGAGTGTCATCGTTCCAAGTTCTCCATACATTCGGGTAGTACCAAAATGTATAGGGACATGAAGCAGCAGTATTGGTGGAAGGGAATGAAGAAGGATGTGGCTAGATACGTTTCAAAATGTGTGGTGTGTCAGCAAGTGAAGATTGAGCATCAAAAGCCCAGAGGATTATTGTAGTCCTTGCCTATTCCCAAGTGGAAGTGGGATCACATCACTATGGACTTCGTATCTCGCTTTCCACAGACTTCACGAGGGCATAATGTTGTATGGGTCATTGTTGATAGACTTAGCAAGTTCGCTCACTTCTTGAGTATGAAAACCACCGACATGTTAAAGACCCTGAGCAAGCTCTATATTCGCAAGATAGTGAGATTGCATGGAGTTCCGCTATCCATTGTGTCAGATCGTGATTCTCATTTTGTAGCACAATTTTGGCAAAGTCTTCAAAGAGCTATGGGGACAGAGTTGCACTTCAGCACTGCCTTCATCCCCAAACAGATGGCCAATCCGAGAGGGTGATTCAGATTCCAAAAGACATGTTATGTGCTTATGTGTTGGACTTAAGGGAGGTTGGAGCGATCATTTGCCGTTGGTGGAACTTGCATACAACAACAACTATCAAGCAAGTATTGGGATGACACCTTATGAGGCATTGTATGGAAGACCATGTAGGTCCCCAACTTGTTGGTTGGAAGTTGGCGAGAGTAGTTTGTTTGGGCTGGGAATTGTTCAAGAAACTATAGAGAAAATTCAATTCATCCGGGAGAGACTACGCATGGCACAAAGCCGACAGAAAAGCTATGAGGATCAAAGACGAAGGCCCTTGAAATTCAAGGTGGGAGATCACGTGTTTCTTAAAGTATCACCCAAGAAGGGAGTGCTGCAATTTGGCAAGAAGGGAAAGTTAGCTCCAAGGTACATAGGACCATTTGAAGTGATTAAAGCGGTGGGCAAAGCGGCGTACCAACTTCGATTACCAGCTCGGTTATCCAGAGTACACGACGTGTTTCATGTGTCGATGTTGAGGAAGTGTCAGTCGGAGACCACGCATGTTTTATATTTGGAGGATATTGAAGTTCAAGATGGAGTCACCTATGAAGAACAATCGGTGAAGATTCTTGATACCAAAAAGAAGGTGCTCCGCAACAAAGTCATCAGACTAGTGAAGGTTTTGTGGCAACACCATAGAGTGGAGGAAGCTACTTGGAAACCAGAGTTGGAGATGCAAGAGAAGTACCCTCATCTGTTCTCTACTTAAGATAAGTTTCGAGGACAAAACTTTCTTTAAGGGGGATGGATTGTAAACCCCCACACTCTTATCTTTATATAACAAGTAATTATTTTTGAAATGCTAATATAGGTGATAAGGTATGCATGAACCCTATAGATTTCAATAGTATGAATAAATACTAGGGAGGCAAATTTTTTTTTTGAAATTTAATTTTTGGAGATGTTTAAGGTTGATAAGGGTAACTAAGTAAAAATATTAATTTTTTTAGGTCAAAATAATATTATCATTGAATTTGGAAAATCCGAAAAATCCGAAAAATTTGGAATAGTCGTTTATCACATATAGCGATTCGAATGAATAAAATAGTAATTTTAGTGTTTCAAGTATAAATTTATTTTAATTTTGAGATAAATCATAAAAATAAATGTTTTTAGGTTAAAATAACATTAAAAATGAATGCAAAACGTCGTAAAACCTTAGGGTAGTCATGTGGATCAAATTGGAGATTTTTAGTGGTAAAACCGTAATTTTAGAGAAAATTCAAACAGCCTGTGAACAATAACTTCGAGACTATTGTGTTTAAAACACTAATTTCAGCCCCTTTACTCCCATTTTTTTCACTCCACTCTCACCCTAAACCTCTTAGCACCCTAGGAGAAGCTAGAGGAAATGAGGAAAGGGAGAAAGGAGGTCTCTAGAGTTTGGGTTTTGGTTTGGAACTTTGATTCAAGGTAGAGGTTTCTTCTTATTCTCCTACATTGAGGCTAGGGCTTATGTGTATATGTATTCTTTTCACTCTAAATTCAATATGTATGTTATAAAATCTTTAATACTTGCTATTCTTGCAATAAATGTAATTTTTTAAACAATGTGATGGTTGGGTAACCATTAAAGCTCTCTTTTTCATCTTCAAACCTTCAATTTTAAGAAAAATGGATTTTTCTCTCCATATTTCCTTTGTTCTTGATTTCCAAAATTTAGGCTTTCCATTGAAAAAAAAAATGGTATTGATGTTGATCTTGTGTCTATTTTTCTTACATGGTTCTATTGGATAACATACGAGAAATTTTGGGAATTTTGGGAATTATGAACTTTTGTTGAAAAATTATTTGTGATTATATCTCATGGAGGTGTTTGGATGACCATGGATGGTCGTTGACCGGGTATCGTAGAGTGGGTAGATGTTTGTGGTTCTTACTTCGTGCGGGTTTGAACTTTTCCTACCACTCGTAGTGGGGTTTGTGCCTTGTGAGGACCAAACCACTATTAGCTCGCAGGTGCCGTGTCAGAGGATTAGTATACTATATCTGGGTCGGATTCATTATTGTCGATGCATTAGTATGGGACAATGCATTGCTTGACAAAATTTCTTGTTGTTTTCTAACCTCTAAACATCGCCTTTTAGCATATATAGTATATGAATGAAGGGGAGTGTCACTCTCCTAGGGATGATGCCAAAAGAAAGGGCAACGGAATGGTGGNTAAACATCACCTTTTAGCATGTATAGTATATGAATGAAGGGGAGTGTCACTCTCCTAGGGATGATGCCAAAAGAAAGGGCAACGGAATGGTGGATGAATGAAATGTCAAATGCCAGTATGTGTGAACAAAAGTGCTCGCCAAGCACAAGGAGACTTTCATGGATCGTGTTTTACTTGGTGGTATTCCAAGGTCGTTTCCACGGGGAAGGAAGTAAACCGAGGGGAAGGTGATTTTGGGAGAAAGAAAGTGTAAAATCTTTGATTGTTGGAAGTTGTTTGGTGAAGTTGTTTTGATGCTAGTAAAATGAGAAACAAATGTTGGCAAATCCAAGAGGTTACTCTAATAAGAATACCGTCCCAACTTGAAACCTTTCTCCAATAGAGCATGAATGAACGATTGATTCGTGGGAAGCTAGGG
>CAUOFW020004336.1:410765-439386 GCA_963454935.2 Ilex paraguariensis | reverse complement strand
TTTGGCTTTGAATGAAGGAATGAACCATATCCTCCAAATTCCTTTTGTGAGGAGGTTGGTATGTAGATGGATTGGACGGTCCTTGAGAAAAACTTTGTGGAGATGGATTTGATGAAAAATTCTATGGTGGTGGGTTTGACGAATACCCTTGTGGATTGGTCCGGGGGTATTGAGAGCTAGATGCTTGCCCTTGGCCATGGTATTGGTTTTGCTTGGGAGGCATAGGAGATGCATATGCACTTGAACCATGAGGAATGGGGTTTTCATTTCTCCAACTAAAATTTGGGTGATTACTCCAACCCGGATTGTAAGTATTTGAATTGGGAGAAAATGATTGCCTCGTTTGGTTGAATGCATGGACTTGTTCATGGTACGCTTCTTTAAGGGTCGGAATGTTTGGGCAATCCGATAGGGAATGCTCCATACATTCGCAAATTGAACAACCCTCCTCGGTTCGTGACACATTAGACACCTCGTGTCTCTTATTGACTTCAAGACTCTCAACTTTCCTTGACAATTTAGCAATTTTTGAAAACAAGTCTTCCCGGTCTCTCAAATCATAAATCCCTCCCCCTTGAGTTTGGCCACTCTTTTGAGGAGAAGACCTTGGTACATCAGTGGGATCTGTAATGTCCCATGATTGTGCATTTTGTGCCAATGTATCAAAGTAATCTAAGGCCTCATCAGGGTCTTTGTTCAAAAACTCCCCATTACACATCATGTCAATGAACTGTCGATGGCCCGGTGTGATTCCTTCATAAAAGAAACTCACCAATTGCCATGGTTCAAAGCCATGATGTGGAAGGAATTGTAGCAATTCCTTATACCTCTCCCAAAATTTATAGAATTGTTCATTGGGCTTTTTTGAAAAGTTTTGAATTTGCTTTTTTAGGGTGGTGGTTTTATGCACTNTGCTTGGGAGGCATGGGAGATGCATATGCACTTGAACCATGAGGAATGTGGTTTTCATTTCTCCAACTAAAATTTAGGTGATTAATCCAACCCGAATTGTAAGTATTTGAATTGGGAGAAAATGATTGCCTCGTTTGGTTGAATGCATGGACTTGTTCATGGTACGCTTCTTTAAGGGTCAGAATGTTTGGGCAATCCGATAGGGAATGCTCCATACATTCGCAAATTGAATAACCCTCCTCGGTTCGTGATACATTAGACACCTCGTATCTCTTATTGACTTCAAGACTTTCAACTTTCCTTGACAATTTAGCATATTTTGAAAATAAGTCTTCCCAGTCTCTCAAATCATAAATCCCTCCCCTTTGAGTTTGGCCACTCTTTTGAGGAGAAGACCTTGGTACATCGGTGGGATCTGTAATGTCCCATGATTGTGCATTTTGTGCCAATGTATCAAAGTAATCTAAGGCCTCATCAGGGTCTTTGTTCAAAAACTCCCCATTACACATCATGTCAATGAACTGTCGATGGCCCGGTGTGATTCCTTCATAAAAGAAACTCACCAATTGCCATGGTTCAAAGCCATGATGTGGAAGGGATTGTAGCAATTCCTTGTACCTCTCCCAACATTGATAGAATTGCTCATTGGGCTTTTCCGAAAAGTTTTGAATTTGCTTTTTTAGGGTAGTGGTTTTATGCACCGGAAAGAATTTGTTCAAAAACTCAGAAATCATTTGGCTCCACGATGTGATGGTTCGAGGCCTTAAGGAAATAAGCCACGTTTTTGCCTTGTCTTTTAGGGAAAAGGGAAACAATTTCATTCTAGCTATCTCTTCCATCCCATGATTGGGGAGGAAGGTTGCAACCATTTCCTCAAAATCCCTTATGTGTGAATAGGGGCTCTGAGTTTCAAGTCCGTTGAACGTGGGAATTAGTTGCAACATCCATGGCTTTATGAAAAGATGAGCTTGGACCGANTTATGTGTGAATAGGGGCTCTGAGTTTCAAGTCCGTTGAACGTGGAAATTAGTTGCAACATCTCTGGCTTAACAATGAAAAGATAAGCTTAGACCGGAAGGAGGATACATGATGGTGTGGTGCTTCGTGTTGGTTGTAGGAAATCCCTCATTGACCTCACCGGGGGATCCATTGGAAAATTATTCCCCTCATTCACGGGAAGGGAAAATTCATTCTCGGATTTGGTATTTGGGGTTCTTGTGGTCCGNATTCCCCTCATTCACGGGAGGGGGAAAATTCATTCTCGGATTGGGTATTTGGGGTTCTTGTGGTCCCCCACCCCTTTGGACATTTGAATTTGCACCTACATTGTCAAAATTGTCACCCGCATCCTTGGGTTGTTCTTAGTCAATATTCATGGTAGGGGCCAAGTTTTGTCTAACAAGTCGATTTTGGTCGTTCTGCCTCCACATAAAACAAAATATATACAAACAAAACAATACACAAACAAGATTATGTACACGGAACAACATACCTCAGCCCATGATGAAGATCATGGGACTTACCTTCGTCGCCCAGAAATCACCTTCTTGGTTTGACACTTGCCTTCCCCGGCAACGGCGTCAAAAAATCTTTAACAAAATTCCTTGTTGTTTCCTAACCTCTAAACATCACCTATTAGCATGTATAGTATATGAATGAAGGAGAGTGTCACTCTCCTAGGGATGATGTTAAAAGAAAGGGCAACAGAATAGTGGATGAATGAAATGTCAAATGTGAGTATGCGTGAACAAAAGTGCTCCCCAAGCGCAAGGAGACTTTTGCAGATCGTGTTTTACTTGGTGCTATTCCAAGGTCATTTCCATGGGGAAGGAAGTAAACTGAGGGGAAGGTGATTTTGGGAGAAAGAAAGTGTAAAATCTTTGATTGTTGGAAGTTGTTTGGTGAAGTTGTTTTGATGCTAGTAAAATGAGAAACAAATGTTGACAAATCCAAGAGGTCACTCTAATAGGAATACCATCTCAACTCGAAACCCTCCTACAATAGAGCATGAATGAACGATTGATTCGTGGGAAGCTAGGGATAAGATTGGTGAGTATCTAAGCATAAACCGTGACTAGGCCTACGGAATATCAAAGACTCACCAAGTTATCCACCCTCAACCCAATCAAACCGAACCATTGAACTCTGAAAGAGGGGAGGAGAATGAGTTGAAATGGTATACCCAAGTGGAGGTTCCTCTTGGTTTTGCCAACTAAGAGATTTAGCTATTCATGCTTAAAATAAAGACAACAATATGATGAGAAGACATTATGAAAAAATAAAGACTAAAGCTAAGCATAAACGAATTGCATAAATTTAACTTCCGGATAACCACCTCTTACTAAAGATTGGATGAGAAACTACTCACTCTTCATGGCTTTGTTAAAACTAGAAAAGTGAGTGATGCTCATCCCTCCAAGTAGAGGAGTTACAAGGTAACACATTTTACACAAGGAGCCGATCTTCGACAAATAATGAGTGAATCACGTTCCACCCTTCACGGCTTTGGTAAAACTCTAGAATNTTTCCATGGGGAAGGAAGTAAACTGAGGGGAAGGTGATTTTGGGAGAAAGAAAGTGTAAAATCTTGGATTGTTGGATGTTGTTTGATGAAGTTGTTTTGATGCTAGTAAAATGAGAAACAAATNGAAGAAAGCTCAAGCAATGGAAGTAAAAGAAATCAATAACACAATAAAAGAAAGCAATACTTAAAGTAAAAGAAAGCAATAAATTAAAAGGAAGCAATAATACAATAAACGAAAGTAATACTTAAATAATGCAATAAGCAATAAGAAAAGCAATAATACTTTTGGAGGATTTTTCACTACTAAAAGATGAATGCTTTACAAGTCCTAAGACGTGGTATTTATAGGCAACAAGGGAGGGTGAAAGTCCTGTTAGGTGGCTTTAAATTACATGAAAGTCCTGTTAGGTGGCCTTGAAAAGTCTTGTTTGGTGGCCTTTAATTACATGAAAGTCTTGTTAGGTGGCCTTGAATTCTTTGATCCCCCTTTGTTTTGAGCTTTGAAAATTGGCACCCCAGTAGTTTGTAGCTTTGACGCAGAAAACCCTGAAAGGAACAACAATTAATGCATTATCCTTTATTCACACACTAACACTAATTTGATTTATTTTGACTAGTTTAACTTTATTCAACTAACACAATTTATCTATTAAATTATGCCTTAATTAGGGTTAATCATGCATCGATAGGCGCCCTTCCCGAAGTTTGATATCCTTGCGAGGATTTGTGTGTGTGTGGGCCAGGATATTCTCTATGTGTTTATTCATGCGATTATCTTACATCAGACTTGAGATACATTGTGGTTATTGTTTATTGCATTATCTTTTGGATATGATTATCTTGGAAATTGTTGTGGGAATGATTACTCTTTGGAATGGTTATTTTTGGTGGGATTGACTTTACTCTTGTACTTAATTATTGTTAATGTATAAACTTGAGATCTTTTAAAAATATCATGTTTTCTTTCAAAATTTACGTATGCTATTTGTAAAATGAGACCGACCATTTTTCTACGTTTTCCAAACCTTGTTAGAGTTTGGAAGGATTTTCCTACAGAGCTTAGTGCTCACCCCCTACCAATAATGTTTTTTTTTCCAGACTTCGTGCTAGAGGAAGATCCCAGAGTTGACGAGTCGGGAAATTGGGAGGCTCCACCAGAGGAAAACCTAGATCCCGAGGTGAACATCTAGAGCTATAGTTTATTTTTGTGCTAGACTAGGGAATTTATTTATGATCATGTATAGTCTAGTATTTTGTTTATTTCGTTGCTAAGTTTAAATGTAATTCTTTTAGAATGTAATTCCCATAGCTTGGCCTATTCTTTTGGAATGATATTGTGGATAATACATATGGTGAATGAAATTTTATTATTTGATGGATTTATTTAGTGCTCTAATGATGTGAATGGTTTTAGATAATAATATCGTCCAAGGGGGATTTTAGGGCATTACAAATCGAACTCATATGAACTGTTTTAATGTTCACGTATAAATGGACCCGGTGTGATCAATGTATTATAATTGCACAGGTTGTGTTTTGGGTAGAGTTCCCCGTACAAAGGAGACTCTGCCTGAATTTTGTTAAATTAAGGACCTCCCCAATTTTTGGGGCGTTACATTGATCATGTACAATTGAATCAATTAAGTCAACTTCAAGCAAGTCATCACTCACATCACCCGGTTACTTACACACATTGAAGATATTCAACTCTAATGTCATATTCCCAAAAGACAATTTCATTACTCTATTTCAGAAATTAATCAATGCATTACATGTAGCAAGAAATAGGTGACCTAAGATAACAAAAATTTGTGCATTAATATTCTCTATGGGTTGAGTGTCAAGAATAATGAAGTCAATCGGAAAGTATAAATTGTCAAGTTATACCAAAACATCCTCCGCCATACCCCTTGGAACCTTAACCAACCTAACTTCCAATTAAAGTGTGACAGAGATAGGTTTCAACTCCCCAAATCCCAATTGTTGATCAACCGAATAGGGAAGCAAATTTATACTAGCTCCTAAATCAAGTAAGGCTTGTGTATTTTATATTTGCCTATGACACATTCAATGGTGGAATAATCGGGACCTTTGTATTTTGGAGGGTTATTATATTGGATGATGGATGACACTTGTTCTGTCAAAAATGTTTTCTTTTGAACATTTAACTTCCTCTTGATGGTACACAAGTCTTTTAAAAATTTAGCATATGATGAGATTTGTTTGATGGCATCTAGCAATGGAATATTAATCTTGACTTGTTTGAACACTTCCAAACTCTCAGAATTCACATTGGCCTTTGATGTTGAAACCAAAATTTTGAGGAAAAGGTGCGGGTAAAGGACACTTAGGGGGTTCAGTAGGCACATCTTAAACTATAGGCTCAACATGATCCAGACTATCATCCTCCCCAATATATTTGTCACTCTCTTTAGGATCTTAAGACTTTATGTAAATGGTTTTATAAACCAATTTCCCACTCCTAAGGGTGGTGATAGTTTGAACTTGTTCTTGGTTGATTTCCGGTGTACAATAGGAAACTCCCGCTTGGAGCTGACCTTGTGGATTTAGTTGAGGTTGTGCCAAAAATTTTCCTTTCTATTGTTAGCATGGGGTTGTGGTCAACTTGGTAAGTGTATTCCGGATATCATTGATGGATTGGTGTTGTTGAGTGAAATTTTGGGTCAATTAGTCGAGGGTTTGGATAGTTTGAGTATTGACTGTGGCTTGGCTAGAAATGAATTATTGTGGCTTGGCTAGAAATGAATTGTTGCATAATATCCTCCAAAATTCTGTTGGGTGGTGAAGTATAAGAAACAAAATTGGATGGCCCTTGAGGAGATGATTGAGAAGGGGATTGTTGTGTGGCATTATCATTCCTCCAACTAAAATTGGGATATGCCTTCCATCTCGGATTGTAAGTATTTCAGTAAGGGTTGTTATAAGGTTTGGAAAAGGCATTCACCGCATTGGTTTTGTCATTCAACACCTCCTTCAAAACGAGGATCGTAGGACAATCACTAGTTGAATGTCCTTGATCTCACAAATGAACATAAACCCTGTGGAGACATGGTTTGAAACTCATTCACCTTTTTCATCTTCATGGCCTCAATTTTCCAAACCAAAATTGCAATCCTTGCATTTAAGTCATCCTCCTCCTCCAATTGATATTTTCCCCATCCTAATGGTGCATTTGAAGTTTTAGACTTAGAATCAAGGGGTTGAATGTCCCAAGCTTGGACACTCTCTACTAAGGAATCAAAGTAATCAAAAGTCTCTTTCAATTCTTTAGCCATGAACTCCCCATAACACATCATTTCCACAAATTGCCTCATTTGGGAAGACAAAGCCTCAAAGAAAAAACTTATAATCCACCAACTTTCATATCCATGCTGAGGGCCTGGTGCAAGTAGATTCTTAAATCTCTCCCAACATTGGTAAAATGTTTCATTGTCTCTTTGAGAAAAATTCAAAACTTGTCGCTTCAAAGTGTTTGTCTTCTAAGTTGGAAAATTTTTTTTGAGGAACTCTTCTTTCATTTCCTTCCATGTTCCAATAGACTTGGCTGAAGGGAGTTTAACCACCTTTTAGCCTTATCCTTTAGAGAAAAAGGAAAAAGCTTCAAATGGATTATATCCTCCATAGCTTCAAGTCTTGGAATGTGACACATACCTCCTCCAAAATCACGGGTATGAAGGTAGGGATTTTCAGATTCTAAACAATTGAATTTAGGCAACAATGCAATCATGCCTAGTTTAAAGACAAAATGATGAGCTTGCACGATAAAATAATACATGAAGGTGGAGTGTGATGGACGGGATTCAAATAATCTCTCAATGTCCTAGTGTTATTGACATTCAGATTAGCATGCCCATTGTTCACTTCTTCTTAGTTCTCATTGTCACCATGATTGCTCTTAGCATCATCCTCCGGCGGGTCTGCTTGTGGCATGATAGGATTACGAACCACTTATAGGTGTTAAGTTAAGCTGGGGTTTTGAGCTAATTAATGATGTGGTGGTAGGAAAGGGTTTTGACCTATTGGGTGATTTTGTGTCATCCTAGAATGTGTATGTGCTCATAGAGGTGTAATGCCCCAATCCGGAGATATATATATATATTGGAGATTAAAATCAAATATGTTAACTAAACCCTATAACTTGGACATGTATTGGTACACTTGATCTTCTTACAACCACCATAACAACCAAAATAGAGTTTATGTTTGAGTACATATATAGATGGGTAGCATTCACCACGTAATCCTCAAGGGTACCAACCAGCAAAAGTATTAATAAACTTTACTAATTACAATAATTCACCAGTTAAAGAAAACACAAAAGACTCAATGATAAGATCCCTTTAGACCACCTAAACTCAGTAGTGGACTTTCCTCGTACTTGATTTACTTGAACACATATAAACAATGGAATGTGAGCATTAAAAGCTTAGTGAATGCTTGTACACTATTAATAAGTAGTGACATCATTATTATAATAAAATTTGTGTCACCTCAAACATAAAACCTGTGAATATATCATAAACACTGCCATCTTTGCACATACATTGGCTAGAACCACAATTACTTGTCATTGTGGTTATACCTACTAACCTGTCACCAAAGTAGTAACACCCACTCAGGCAATAAAAACCTTATATACAACAACTGTTGTGACACCCCTGAAACTGAGGGTCCCGTTGACCATCCGTCAACCAGTACAAATGCCCCGTGAGTGCCGCTTGATCTGACATCACGCTAATATTATCCCTTTACTAGAATCTTACATCACACGTAACACCCGTGTTCCATTAATCATTTAATCCTACTGAGGTTCAATGTACCCCAATATATCTCCAATATAGTCCATTTACACCATAGGAACTAAAGGATGCATAGCCCAAGGCCTTGGAAGAAAAATAAAAAAAAAATTAAAAGTTGCCAAAGCGTACCGGTACGGGTTGCTCACTAGACCTCACTGTACCAGTACACATACCGGTATGCTGTGTCCTCTGGACCTCGTCGTACCAATACGTGTACCCATTTTTCTTGTTTCACCTGTTTTACATTTCAAATCCAATTTTAACCATTCCAACATCATCTCAAACATACATAATGATGTTATTCACATAAAACTTGATATCTACAAGTTCTATTACAAGCCATTTATACGGTTACATGTCAAAATAGAATTTTAACAAAAGTTTTACACCAAACTTGTTTTCAAAAGCCACAACCCGGCTTTTCTTCACCCAAGAGGCCCTGAATGCGAACCGTCCGCCAGAGTATGTCCTGCACCTGAAATGTTTCCCTTATAGGGTGAGTCTATGCCCAGTAGAATGCTTCCTACAGAAGATACTCCCCAACCTAAGTGCATATGCAATGTTCACATGCAACATTTCATAAACAACTATTGTTCCAATCAAGACTAATCAATCTATGTTGGAATTTAACATGTCGTGCCACGATATGAGATGATACCCACTCATACAACTCAACCCGAGCCCTCATCGGCTCCTTTCCCCCATGCAATGCCATGAGTATTATGACCGGGTTTTCCAACCCCCGCCATTGGTTTCACTTATCTAATGACCGCTATAAAAGTTTTTCCAGGGTCTTTGTAGGGGTGGATATTTATGGACTCACACCAAGGGTCACTCAACCCACAAAAAATTTATGGACTTCCACCGAGGGTGCCGCGTACACCAACACACTTCATGGACTGTACCAAGAAAGTGAGTATCCCATCACCAGGCCTTGCACCTGAGCGATCTTCTAGCCCTTCTTGCTAACCCCAACCCTAATCACCAAGTAATCCGTGAGACTCGACTAGGTCTTCGACCAAGCTCACTCGAGCCCACTTGTCATCCACCGACCGTGGTGTTGACAAACAACCATGCACACACACCCATACATGCGATGTCTCTGTGCATATGCAATGTAATGCACCGTTGCTATTTCAATGTCATGCCCACATATAATGAATGTCATATGAGCAACTTTAACATAAATTTTTCATAGTTCATGGCAATTAATATCATATGCATATAATAGCCATATTTCATCTCAATGTTACTATATCAACATGTTCATATCCAACCATAATCCATAGCATGTTATTTCATATATGCCAATAACACACTTAGTTTCCAAAGCATAAATTTAAACACATAGCATGCCCACATAATACAAATATTTCATGAATCACTATGGGGCAAAATTCATATAATCCCAAGGTACAAAATTCCATGGAAGTTTACAAGCAATCGCCACATATATGAATTCCAAGCTAGGAATTCATTTGTTAAACCTTTTCCATACCCATATTATCAATTTTCATCAATTCCACAATCATAGGCAAATGATATATATATCCATCAATCTACTCATTACACATAACACCTCTAGGTTGTAAAATAAACCCAAGTAAGAAAGAACCCTACCTCTTGAACCTTAAGGAACGACCGTAGGAAGTCCCAAGAACCCCCTTCTAGCCCATATTTCCAAACTTCCAAAAATCCCATACCTTGATCTTCAGTAAAACTCGTCATTTTTGGTGTGGTCGCGTAGCCCTTGGCGAGGAGAGCAACTTTTCCTCTTGGGCCGAGTTGATTTGAAGTCTGTGGAGTCGTAGATCGTAGAGAGAAGTGGATTTCTTTTCGTCTTTTTCCTATCTTCTGTATAGGCAATGTCTGAGCAATTATGGGGGAGAAAATCTGATTTTCTTCCCCTTTTTATAGTTCCCCAATGCTTGGTCCACAATTGGCCACACAACCCTCTTTTTCTCGGGTCCGTTTTCATCCCGAAACGATTAAATTTCGTTCTAATTAAAATTAAAATTAATTTTATTTTAATTTTCCTTAAATTATTTTTAAAATTTCAAAATTTTATCAAAAATCCCATTTTTGGGTCACTCGAGACTCGACTGCCTCGTCAAACGCAAAAAATCTGACTATCTCAGAATTCGATGAAATTTGACGTGGTAACTAGATTTCGCGAGATAAATCCAACGGTGAGATCCGTTTCGTCATCCGAGATCTAGAAAAATCTGCCACATAGTGACAAATTATCATTTTGCCCTTGTTATAAAAAGTTTAAATTCACCTGAGTTTTACATTCTTCCCCCGTTAAAAGAATTTCGTCCCCAAAATTTACATACACACTTAACCCCATGCATATGCAACAATGACATTATACTTAAAATTATAAACTTGTACCTCCATCCTCGAGCAGGAACGGATAGTCTATGCGTATAGTGTCCTCACGCTCCCATGTCGCCTCCTCCATGCCTCGGTGCTACCATAGCACCTTCACTAACCTCACGGTCTTGCCTCACAAAATTTACTCCCGGCTATCCATGATACGCACCAGTCCTTCCTTGAAGGTCTCATCCACATCAACAGTTATCTTAACCTAATCCACCACATGTGTCGAATCTGGAGTATAGAGACATGGAACACCGCGTGAACACCCTATAGATTTGGCGATAATGACAATCGATAAGCCACTATACCCACCCTCTCGAGTACCTCGAAGGGCCCGATAAACCTCGACGACAACTTCCCTCGTTTTCCAAACCTGACCACTTCTCTCTTAGGCATCACCTTCAAGAAGACGTGATCTCCTACCTTAAACTCTAGAGGTCGCTGCTGTCTGTCAACATAGCTCTTCTGTCGGCTCTGAGCCGTAAGAAGATGCTTCCGAATCAAGTCCACCTTCTTTGAGGTTTCTCTAATCAAATTTGGACCCATAAAGGGTCCCTCTCCCACCTCCGTCCAACAAACCAGAGAATGATAAGATGTCCCATAAAGTGCCTTATAGAGCGCCATCTGTATGCTCGCCTAATAACTGTTATTGTAGGCGAATTCCACTAAGGGTAAGTGATCTTCCCAGCTACCCTTGAGATCTAGGACGCATGCCCGCAGCATGTCCTCTAATATCTGGATGGTCCTCTCTAACTGACCATCCATCTGGGGATGAAATGTTGTACTCATCGCCAACTGAGTCCCCATAGCCCATTGGAATCTCTCCCAAAAGTGGGTGGTGAACCTGGGATCCCAATCCAATACTATAGATATGGGCACCCAATGCAACCTAACAATCTCCCGTATGTACAATCTGCAGAATTCCTCCAGTCGAGAGGTCATCCGTACCGCCAAAAAGTGCGCCGACTTTGTAAACCAGTCCACTATCACCTAGACCGCGTCATGTCCCTGCGATGTCTGTGGCAAGTGGGTCACAAAATCCATGGTGATATTCTCTCACTTCCACTCAGCTACCTCCAAAGGCTGGAGCAACTCCATTGGCCTCTGGTGCTCAGCCTTATCTTGCTGACACGTGAGGCATTTACTGACAAAGTCACCAACTTGCCTCTTCATCCCACTCCAATATTACTGGCGACAAAGGTCATGGTAAATCTTTATGCCACCTGGATGCACTGCAAATCAGGAGCAGTGGAACTCCCTAAGGATTTCCTCTCTCAGATCCACTAACTGGGGAACTATAACCCTTCCCCTGTACCGAAGGCTGTCATCTAAGTGAATAACCCAACCCTCGTCATTGGTACCTGCCTACACTTGGTCCCTGATGGATAATAACTCGAGGTCCTGCCTCTAGGATTCATTCACCCTGCTCAGTAGGAAAGGCGTAGCCACTAAGTTCCCTAAAATGCCTAAGCCAAACCCCTGTAGTGTAGCCCGAACTGTTCCACAGTCTCAAACATCTGTCACTCCTGGGAAGTCACACTAGCAAAGACTCCCCTTGACTTTCGGCTAAGTGCATCAGCCACCATGTTTGCCTTATCGGGATGGTAGTGCAAAGTGAAGTCATAATCTTCCAAGTATTTCATCCACCAGCGTTGCCTTATGTTGAGGTCCCGCTGTGTAAAAATATACTTCAGACTTTTGTGGTCTAAAAATACCTCAAATTGTTCCCCGTATAAGTAGTGACGCCAAGTCTTCAAGGCAAAGACAATGGGCGCCAACTCCATGTCATGTGTGGGATAATTCCTCTCATGATTCTTTAGTTGCCGAGAACCATAAGCCACCACCCGCCCGAATTGCATCAACACACAATCGAGTTTGTCCTTGGAGGCATCACAGTACACGGTGTACATCTGTCCTCTCTTTGAAACAATCAAAATAGGAGCTGATGTAAGCCTCCTCTTCGACTCTTGGAATGCCTTCTCACAAAAATTATTCTACTCAAATTTGACCTCCTTCCAAGTCAATCTCGTCATAGGTACAGCTAATCGGGAGAAGTCCTCGATGAACCTCCTGTAGTACCCCGTCAATCCCAAGAATCTGCGTATCTCAAAGACTGACTTCGGCCTCTCCCAACTCATAACCGCCTCAACCTTCTCCTGGTCAATCGACACACCCAAAGCTGACACCACGTATCCCAAGAATTTCACCTCCGTAAGCCAAAATTCACATTTACTGAACTTGACATAAAACTGCTAGTCTCTCAAGGTCTGCAGAATGATCCTCAACTGATCCTAATGATCCTCCTCTATCCTGGAGTAGATTAGGATGTCGTCGACAAACACTACGAGGAACTGATCTAAATAGGATTTGAACACCCTATGCATGAGATCCATGAATGCCGCTGGGGCATTCATCAACCCAAAAAGCATCACAGTAAACTCGAAATGCCCGTATCATATCCAAAATGCCGTCTTAGGGATATCAGCCTCCCTAATCCTCAATTGATGGTAGCCCATGCAGAGATCTATCTTGGAGTAGACCCGCGCTCCCTTCAGCTAATCAAACAGATTGTCAATCCTTGGCAAAAGGTACCTATTCTTAATGGTGACCCGATTCAACTGTCGATAATCTATACACAACCGAAGGGTCTTATCCTTCTTCTTGGCAAACAATACCGAAGTGCCCCAAGGTGAAGTGCTCGGTCTAATGAAGCCATTATGCAATAATTCTTACAATTGGACCTTGAGTTTTTGCAACTCAGTTGGTGCCATTCTATGCGGAGTCATAGAAATAGGAAAAGTACTAATATATAACTCAATATTGAAGTTCACATCCCTATAGGGAGGTAATCCCGACAATTCATCCGAAAAAACATCCTCATACTCACAAAAAACTCGAGGGAGACCCAATTCCTATCTTACCTCATCCTCTAAGGTAAGGCTCGCAAGTCATCCCATTAACTACCCATGCCATATAGAGTTGTACACGACTTGGGATAAGGTATCATGCTTTTCCCCCTGAAACTTGAAACAAACCCCTTCTGGTGTATAAGCAGTGATTCTCTTCCAATCACAATCAATGACGACCCGATGTGCTACCAACCAATCCATTCCGAGGATAACATCAAACTCTGTCATTGTTCCTTGTCGCAAGTCTAAAAACTCTTGGGCCTTTGCATGTCTTGCGGCAGCTGCGAAATACTTCCCCATGAAAAGTTCCTTGAACTCTCCCCATGTCATGGTCTCTAAATTCTTGGTGGCCCTCACCCAATCCCACCACAATTGGACTTCTCCTTCTAGTTAGAACGCAGGTAGTCTTATCTTAGTCGCATCTGAGGTGATTCCATTGCCCCTAAGACTTTGTTGACTTAACGAAACCAATGGTCGGCCACCATTGGATCCAGCCCTCCCTTAAAAACTGGAGGCTTGTGTGTCTTAAACTGTTGGAGGTTGCTTGAGCCTCCTCGATTTGTATTAGGGCTAGCTTGTGCGACAATAGTCACCATCATGCCCATTGTTTCATTAAATGCTTGTTGGTCGAAAGCTGGTGGTGGTTGATTATTGTTCCGCACACTACCTCGACATCCCCTTCCTCTACTTACCATCTACACACATGCCAGATAGCAACAACATACTAACTTAGTATCCCAGGATAGGGATCAAAGTTAAAACGTTGAAAATCCCTTCATCGTCTCACTAGTATAACATGTGCCGACGTTAATAGATACCTACACCTTGAACTATCCCGTTCATTCACTTTTCCACTCCCAAGGTTTTGTTTTCTAACCCTAGTGTGTTCATTTCCATATACATCTTACCATGTATATAACTTACATAACATGTAACACAGAGCAAGTAGCATACTAAGGCACATGACATTTAAGCACATAATCATAAATGCACAATGCATGCAATGGTCTAAAGCCAATGCCCATCAAGCCCTAGGTAATCACATACCTAGGCTCTAATACCAAGCTGTGACACCCCTAAAATTGGGGGTCCCGTTGACCATCCGTCAACCCACAAAAATGCCCGTGAGTGCCGCTTGATCTGACATCACGCTAATATTATCCCTTTACCAGAATCTTACATCACACGTAACACCCATGTTCCATTAATCATTTAATCATATTGAGGTTCGATGTACCCCAATATATCTCCATTATAGTCCTTTTAAATCATAGGAACTAAAGGATGCATAGCCGAAGGCCTTGGACGAAAAAAAAAAAAATTCAAAATCTGCCTAAGCGTACCGGTATGCTGTGCCCATTTTCCCTGTCTCATCTGTTTTACATTTTAAATCCAATTTTAACCATTTCAATATCATCTCAAGCATACGTAATGATGTTATTCACATAAAACTTGATATCTACAAGTTCTATTGCAAGCCATATATACGGTTACATGTCAAAATGGAATTTTAACAAAAATTTTACACCAAACTTGTATTCAAAAGCCACAACCTGGTTTTTCTTCACCCAAGAGGCCCCGAATGCGAGCCGTCCGTCGAAGTATGTCCTGCACCTGAAATGTTTCCCGTTTAGGGTGAGTCAACGCCCAGTAGAATGCTTCCTATAGAGGCAACTCCCCAACCTAAGTCCATATGCAATGTTCACATGCAACATTTCATAAACAACTATTGTTCCAATCAAGACTAATCAATTTATGTTGGAATTTAACATGTCGTGTCATGATATGAGATGATACCCATTCATGAAACTCAACCTGAGCCCTCACCGGCTCCTTTCCCCCATGCAATGCCATTAGTATTATGATTGAGTTTTTCAACCTTCGTCATTGGTTTTACTCATCCAATGACCATTATAAAAGTTTTCCAGGTTTTTTGTAGGGGTGGATGTTTATAGACTCACACTAAGGGTCACCCAACCCACACGAAATTTACGGACTTTCACCGACAGTTTCACGTACACCCACACACTTCATGGACTATACCAAGGGAGTACGTATCCCATCACCAGGTCTTACACCCGAGGGATCTTCTAGCCCTTCTTGCTAACCCCAACCCTAATCACCAAGTAATTCGTAAGAGTCGGCCAAATCTTCGACCAAGCTTACTCGAGCCCACTTGTCATCAACCGAGCATGGTGTTGATAAACAACCATGCACACACACCCATACATGTGATGTCTCCGTGCATATACAATGTAATGCACCATTGTTGTTTCAATTTCATGCCTACATGTAACGAATGTCATATGAGCAACTTTAACATAAATTTTCCATAGTTCATGGCAATTAATATCATATGCATATAATAGCCATATTTCATCTCAATGTTACTATATCAACATGTTCATATCCAACCATAATCCATAGCATGTTATTTCATATATGCCAATAACACACTTAGTTTCCAAAGCATGAATTTAAACACATAGCATGCCCTCATAATACAAATTTTTCATGACTTACTTTAGGGCAAAATTCACATAACCCCAAGGTACAAAATTCCATGGAAGTGTACAAGAATCACCACATATATCAATTCCAAGCTAGGAATTCATTTGTTAAACCTTTTCCATACTCATTTCATCAATTTTCATCAATTCCACAATCATAGGCAAATGATATATATATATCCATCAATCTACTCATTACACATAACACCTCTAGGTTGTAAAATAAATCCAAGTAGGAAGGAACTCTACCTCTTGAAACGTAAGGAACGATAGTAGGAAGTCCCAAGAACCCCGTCGTTTTTGATGTGGTCGCAGAGCCCTTGGCGAGGAAAGCAATTTTTTCCACTTGGCCTAAGTTAATTTTGAGGCCCGTGGAGTCGTAGATCCTAGAGAGACGTGGATTTCTTTCCCTCTTTTCTCTCTCTTCTCTATCGGCAATGGCTGAACAATTGTGGGGGAGAAAATCTGATTTTCTTCCCCTTTTTATAGTTCCCCAATACTTGGTCTACAATTGGCCACACAACCCTCTTTTTCTTGGGTCCGTTTTCATCCCAAAATGATTAAATTTCTCTCTGGTTCAAGTTCAAATTAATTTTATTTTAATTTTCCTTAAATTATTTTTAAAATTTTGAAATTTTATCAAAAATTTTATTTTTGGGTCACCCAAGACTCGACTGCCTCATAAAACGCAAAAAATCTAACTATATCGAAATTCGATGAAATTTGACGTGGTAACTAGATTTCGCAAGAAAAATCCAACAATGAGGTCTGTTTTATCATCCGAGATCTAGAAAAATTTAGGTTTACAACCCGCCTCGTAGTGACAAATTATCGTTTTGCCCTTGTTATAAAAAGTTTAAATTCACCTAGGTTTTACAACTGCCACACAGGCTATAATCTGTCAGATAGAAAACATATGCCACACAAGCATCATCGGCCATATAGGCCATAAATTGTCACACCAATAGCCTTTGTCCTTCAAATGACCCAACCCACATAAATAATTCTCGTTCTCGTCACTTAAATGACTCAACCACATAACAAAATCTTGTCATCTAGACACCCGTCATTTATACAACTTGAATCACATAGCTAATTCCCATCACGTTGATGACTTGAATAGCATATTTAATTCTTGTCACAGACATCGTCATTTAGACGTCTCACAGTCACCTGATATTCCTTGTCATGTGGACGATTTGTATCGAACTAACAATTTCCGTCACGTAGACACAAAAAATCACATTATTATTTGATATCCCATCATATAGACGAATGACATTCACAAGTAAATTCACCATATACACAATCAACTCTAATAGTATGCATATGTTTCATCACGCAATCAACCCAAGCCACAAAGGCTTACCTTGTTGCTTAGACAACATAATATTTTATCTCTCAGTTGTTAAGTCTTAAAAAATAACATAACATAAACACATAACCAAACTTTAACTGTTTATCAATAAAAGATGTACGGTAGAGAACCTACCTCGCATGGAATTCTACCTCATAAATAACCCCCTGCCAGAGCTTTGAGTGTGGTGTTCTTTAAGGTGCTCGCTTTCGGACCTCTTGTAACCAATTCCTACACCACCAGTAGTCTTCCACCAGTAAACCCACCGCCATGCTCCACCTTAAAACTCCTCTTTTCTTTTTTTTCCTAGTGTTGGCCTAGACCCTAAGTGTAGAGAACTTCCTTTTGTTTTCATTGCCTTAGCCAAAAGTCCCAAAGATGCAAAGAGTTCTTTTCTTATTTTTCCTTCCCCTTTTATATTTCTAGAAGTCTTAGTGGAGCACCCACTCCCACTCCCTCTAACCAACCACTCCTTTCTCCCTCTAAACCACATCCACAAATTCTTCTTTAATGGAGAGTGAACTCATGCATGTCTCCACCTATACATATACATATACTATATATCTTATTTAATGAGTAGTCTACCTTCCCCCTACACACACACACACAAATACATATATCCAACTTAATTATGATCCAGTAATCTTTATTACTTGCCTTTCATCCAATTCTTGTTTAAACTAACACATATATTTGTAGCCAATAAATTGATATCACATGTTTGTCCCCCACTTAATCTCATATGCACTAACACACATAAAATAATTAAATTAGGCCACATGCAAGCATACTCATTTAAATTTACACACTTAAACAAAACAATTCCCTCATTGTCATTCAATCTAAACAATTCTAATACCTTATTCATATGCACTCTCAAAATATTAAAAATACCCATCGTACAGGTTCAGGTCTCATCTTAATGTTCCTCATTAAATAGTAATTACCAATCATGCACATTCATATCACGTGTGAATATACTCATAATAGAAATATATATATATGTGTGTGTGTGTGTGTGTGTGTGTTTTTTTTTTTAAGTTAGCATATAAATACACCTTAGATATGTATTACTTTAATTAACATATATCTATGTAAATAACACCATATATAAATGTGTGTGTGTGTGTGTGTGTGTATATATACTCTTTGTTTGTATATTTTTTTATATACCACTCACCTTTAAATTCGTAAATTTAACCTAAAACTTTTATCGAGATTCATACACAATTGCCCTCCCGCATTTCTAATATTAAAATGGTTATCATGCATGCTCTGGTCTCATAAGAGGTGTGTCAAATAAATCTCCAAATAGTTAATCAAAATCCTCCCTAATCAACCTTCCACCAATCTCTCTATGGCAAGTGTTCATACAACAATAACCAACAGAAGTAGCAAAATAAAATAAAATGCAAGAAAATTAAATGACAAGTATGTAAAAGTGGAAAGAGTTTACCCAATCTCTGCTTATGCAAAAATTGAGCAAACCTAGTATGATAATGAATCACACCTTCTCCCTAGCAACAAAGCCAAAAATTTACTTCGCTTCGAAAGTTGTAAACCCAAGTGTAGGTGTCAAGCAAGTTGTAATTTCTTGGTAGATTCCAAGGTCAAACCACATGGAGATGGGAATTTTAGAGTGAAAAAAGAATTAATAAAAGAAAATATGTTGTGTGTTTGAANCTAACACATATATTTGTAGCCAATAAATTGATATCACATGTTTGTCCCCCACTTAATCTCATATGCACTAACACACATAAAATAATTAAATTAGGCCACATGCAAGCATACTCATTTAAATTTACACACTTAAACAAAACAATTCCCTCATTGTCATTCAATCTAAACAATTCTAATACCTTATTCATATGCACTCTCAAAATATTAAAAATACCCATCGTACAGGTTCAGGTCTCATCTTAATGTTCCTCATTAAATAGTAATTACCAATCATGCACATTCATATCACGTGTGAATATACTCATAATAGAAATATATATATATGTGTGTGTGTGTGTGTGTGTGTGTTTTTTTTTTTAAGTTAGCATATAAATACACCTTAGATATGTATTACTTTAATTAACATATATCTATGTAAATAACACCATATATAAATGTGTGTGTGTGTGTGTGTGTGTATATATACTCTTTGTTTGTATATTTTTTTATATACCACTCACCTTTAAATTCGTAAATTTAACCTAAAACTTTTATCGAGATTCATACACAATTGCCCTCCCGCATTTCTAATATTAAAATGGTTATCATGCATGCTCTGGTCTCATAAGAGGTGTGTCAAATAAATCTCCAAATAGTTAATCAAAATCCTCCCTAATCAACCTTCCACCAATCTCTCTATGGCAAGTGTTCATACAACAATAACCAACAGAAGTAGCAAAATAAAATAAAATGCAAGAAAATTAAATGACAAGTATGTAAAAGTGGAAAGAGTTTACCCAATCTCTGCTTATGCAAAAATTGAGCAAACCTAGTATGATAATGAATCACACCTTCTCCCTAGCAACAAAGCCAAAAATTTACTTCGCTTCGAAAGTTGTAAACCCAAGTGTAGGTGTCAAGCAAGTTGTAATTTCTTGGTAGATTCCAAGGTCAAACCACATGGAGATGGGAATTTTAGAGTGAAAAAAGAATTAATAAAAGAAAATATGTTGTGTGTTTGAAAGAGATTGATTTGGTAGTTGAATCTTAAAACAAATAAACTTAAATAGCTTGAGAAAATGATTTGGGAAATTACTAAGCCATTGGATACTTCTTCAATAACAATTGGGTAGTAAATTAATCCTAATTTCTAATCTCAATTGGGAAACAACTAGGAAGTGAACCCAATTGGAGGATTTATCAATTATTATTTAGGAAATTCTATAAGATATCATCAAAAAGCTAATCTAAATAAATCCAATTATCCAATTATTATTTACAATTATTTAACATGCTCGAAGTCAATGATAAATTAAGAAATTAACCAATCAAACATTTCAATTCATATAAATCAACTAGTTAGATGAAATTATTAACTATTCAACCCCAAGCATGTAAATCTAGCTATTCTACTCACAGGGAATCTCAGGTCTCCTTCTCATATATCATAATAATTCAAGAGATTATATAGAAAGAATGCTTTGCTAAATAAGATGAATTGAACAATTAAACAAAAAATCAATTAAAGCTCATAGAATTAATTACATACCCAAATGTATACTAAAATTTCTCCTAGCCTTAGTGAAAAAGTTTAGCTAGCCATTAATTAGGGCTAAAACAAAAAATTAAAGAAAGATTAAAGAAGAAAATAATAGAAAGCTTTCAGATCTGGAAAACTTCCACAAACGCAGTGCAAAAGTACAAAGAGTACTTTCCCAAATTAGGAAAGATGACTCCAACCATCTGTCATCGAGCTCTCTGATTGGCTGGGAATGAGGAAACATGTTTAGAAGTGGTAAAGTGACGTTCGGATGCGAATCTTAGATTTACACAAATCTAGACATGATCAAAGTGTCGTCCGGACGTGAGAAGCTGAGAGTCCTTGCTATTTTACATCTAATGTAGAACCCCATGTCCAAACTTGGTCATATGTCGTCTAGATGTGGTCTTCAAAGATCTTTTCTTTAATGTTCTCTCTTCCTTTATGATTGCCTTCTTGCCTTCTTATTTCATCATTTTACCTACAAAGTAGGCAAATAACAATTGAATCTTGATAGAATCAAATATAGCATTAATTTCATGCAGTTAAGTCTATACTCGTGACAATTAACCCACAAATGATTAGATAAATATGCACTATTTAGGCTTAATCACTTGCTCAAGCAGTCATAACCATCGCTCGAGTTGTCTCATGGTCGCTCGAGTAGTCTGTCCTACTTGGCCAAGATTGAAATCAATTTTCCTTCCCATGACCACCGTCCTATAACTGTACTCCTACCAATTGAGTAGTCATTCACGAATCCAAGTTTTCTTGTTGTCCAAGATTACCCTTACTTCGTACCTACAACTAGGGAAAGTCTTTTCTTTAGCCAGGATAAGCCTCTTATAAGGCTTTTGAGAGAGAAAACTCATATTCTACCTAAAGATCTTCAAATACACCCCTAAATCCCTAAGACCCAAGGCTACCACTAGAGATTCTACCCAACCTTATCACTTGTTGTTGAAGATCTCGATGTGTTGAACCAAATCCATTGATGTGTGCATACCAAAAATCATTGGCATGCCCATGATTGCTTGAGACCTAAATGAACCACGTGATGGGGAGTTGAAGTGAAGCTACACATGACGTCGGAGAGGAATTTTTGGTAGAGAGATTTATGAAGGAAATGAGCATCTAACAATGGTATTGCTTGAGGTATAAGACTCAATACTTATAGATTTACTTTGAGAGTAGTGGGTTAGACTTTGGTGAACCCCAAGTGGTTCCTGCAGTTTTTCCAAATTAGGGTTTTTTGCATCAACAAATTGCTTGTGTCCATCTTGTTTATTTACATATACACTTGCATTTATTAACACACACGTGCACTATGTGTTTGTATGTACGTATGATTGATTGAAATTTATTTATCCATAGTGGCATTAGGATTTTGGGTTTTGGGATTGTCGTGGATTGATTGTTTGAGCGAATTAATTAACATCAATTGCCATGGGTTTGTTAGGTCGAGGTACTAAAAACGGTTTATCATCGTTAATTGTTATATCTAAGTGAGAAGAGATAATTGAGGTAGAATTAGGTTTTAATTGGTAATCAATTGTACTTAAAATTTAAAAACATATTCACCCCCCATAGGTAGTGCCGAGCGCTCCACATATACAATCGTAAGAGAAGATCACCTTCGTTTTGTTAAACGAAAAAAAAAATTCAACACTCGTCAACTTTCGATGCAAAATTTTATTTTAAGAGGTCAATGACGTGTTCATGTTTGACACGTGGTTCCATAGAATTATTTATCATTAACTTGACCCCTCAAACTCAATTGTAAAATTTCACATTTCAATTTGACCAATTCTAAATAAAATATATTCCTTGTGAATTTTGAGAATTATATGTCGGTTGCGGCCACAAAATTCTCAACCGCTACTCACATGCCATTGTGTATAGGAATTATATATACCTAAAAATTCCAATAGATAACCCATCAAGCAAATAATGGGGGTTAGTAAAATACACACTAACTAGAATTAATATGAAGAGGGGGAAGTTAAAGCAGATGGCAGAATATGTGGAGGCCACTTAACCCATGTAATTGGACACCTAGCCTACTATATCTATGCATGATCAAGTGCAACTCCACTATAAAAAGAGGAAGGCAATGGGCGACAAGGGCAGAAGAGATCTGGAGGAGTTTCAGATGGCTATCAAAGGAAGAGAAAAGAAAAAAAAAAGTGAGCAAAGGAGAAAGGGAAATTTCGGCAGAGAGAAGAGAAGGAAGAAAGGTAAAGAAAAAAAAATTCTGAAGTTTTGCAACAGGTAAAAAAATTTGTTTACTCTTTTCCTTGTCGATTTAATTTTTTTTGGTCTTTGATAGCAGCAACTCAGTGAAAAAAACCAATAGCAATCCGAATCAATTCTAGCAATACCGATCCTCCAAAGTTGCAGATTGTTGGAGTCTTGATGGTTAGAAGAAAGAAAAAGAAACTAGAAAAAGAAAGTGCCAGCAAAATTCTCTTCAAATGAAAGACCAAAGGAATTTATAACTCCTCCAAATCTTGCTACAATACCAAAAAAAAAATAGCCACATCTTGGAGTCTTTCAAGTTTTATCAAATGATGTTCCATGGCATCGCTAAAGATCCCCGGTGTGTAATCCATGCACCTACACACACAAAAAAAAAAAACTTTCATACACAAGAGTCTCTGACTCTTTCAAAACTATAGTCTAGTGTACAAGTCCCTTCTTTCTATGTAATTTAGAGGAATTTCTAATTCCTCAAAATTATCTTGATTTAGATTTATTCTCTTTGGTTGTGAGTTTTTGGCTTAGTGGAGTTTTAAACTCTCATTTAGCTTGTTACTAACCTTTTTAATGTTGCAGCAAACCCTTAAAAAAAATGACAGTGACTTCAGGTCTTTCAAAGACCGTTTTAAGAAAAAAAATTCTATTTTGGTCTTTCAAAGACTATTTTTAAGAAAAAAAATTTTGCTTTGGTCTTTCAAAGACCATTTTTAAAAAAAATTCTGCTTCGGTCTTTCAAAGACCATTTTAAGAAAAAAAAATTCTACTCTGGTCTTTCAAAGACCATTTTTAAAACAATTTTGTTTTGGTCTTTCAAAGACCATTTTAAGGAAAAAAAATTCTACTTCGATCTTTGAAAGACCATTTTAAGAAAAAAAATTCTATTTTGATCTTTCAAAGACCATTTTAAAAAAAAAAAATACTACTTTGATCTTTTAAAGACCACTTTTAAAAAAATTTCTTTTGATTTTTCAAAGACCATTTTAAGCAAAAAAAATTCTGCTTTGATCTTTCAAAGACCATTTTAAAAAAAAATTCTGCTTTGGTCTTTCAAAGACCATTTTAAGAAAAAAAGTTATGCTTTGATCTTTTGAAGACCATTTTAAGAAAAAAAATTATGTTCTGGTCTTTCAAAGACCATTTTAAAGCAGCATAGAGTTTCTAACTCCTAGGAAAATTTATAGAAATTAAGAGTCTTTAAACTCTTCAAAAAAATTGCATCAATCAAAGAGTTTTTTTTTTCCATTGGTTTTTTTGAAGGAAGTTTCCAACTCCCTTTTTGGCCTTAAGTAACAAATTATGCAGTTTAAAACTCACCAGCGGAAGCCTTGGGTTTTTTTCTTAGACCCATCAAAATTTCATGTAGTTGTTCAGCGCACATACAACAAAAAAATTAATTTGCACTTGCTGCCAAAAAAAAAAAATCAGGCCTTGTTGAGAAGATGGCGTGAGAACCTTGGGTTCATTCTTATCAAAATCAACATAGAGTCTTAGACTCTCTAGTTAGTAAAATAATGTTACATTACACTTGCTACAAACCTTTTCAAGTCATCAATTAATGGAGTTTTTAACTCCTAAAAAATGTTGGAGTTTCTATCTCTAAAAAAGGACTTGGAGTTTCTAACTCCTAAAAAAACTAGAGCCTTCGACTCCCCCAAATATTTGAATAGCTACTGGATGGCCACCCAAACAAATCCACTTTTGAGTTCTAAATTCATGCTTGCTCAGTGCTAAGAATCTTGGATTCTTTAATTTTGATTCACAAATTCTCTTGACAAATCCTACAAGTTCAGCCCATAAAAAGACTTGTTAGTGGACAAGAAAATTTAATTTAAAAGAGTTTATAACTCGTCTAAATTGACATGGAGTCTATGATCATTTAAATCCTTCACTATTTTTGGAGCTTCAAACTCCTATAAATTAAATAGTGCAGAAATTAAATTAAAGAGTTTCTAACTCTTTACTACTTTTCAAGGGGTTTAAAACTCAATGATCCTTATGAAAAGAGTCTTGGACTCTTAATAGATTTTTGAGTTTTAAACTCACATAAAGTCAATAATCTTACATGTAATTTAATTCCATCTTAAGTCACAACCTCTGTGAATCCTAAAATTCACATAAGTTAAAGTTGTTTTAAATACAACTCAAATCCTTTCCAACGAATAATGGGTCATTCACCTATTTCAAACCAAATCAAATTCAACTCCAAATTTTGGGGCACTTACCCCTTTCAAACCAAATCAAATAAAATTTCAAATTAAATGGGTCATTCACTCATTTAATACCCCACTCAAATTCAATATTATTTATTTCGAACTACGTCCGACTTGATTCCATTTTTGGATACGTAGGCAGTCCAGCAACTACCTTGGGCACAGTCAAAATTTCAAATCACCTTCATTTAAATTATTAAAACCCGAACTACAAATCGGCTTGATCCCAATAACGGGTATGTAGAGCAGCCTAGGAAATTAACCTAGGTCCAACCACCATCACAAATAAAATGCCCTTTGTGGTGTAAATGTTAACGTGTGATAATTTCTCATTAGAATCAAAGGGTGTTCTCTTGAAGCAAAAGATTATAATTAATGAATATATACGATCTGGAACGGGTCTAACCTACATTTAATAAAACTCGTATAATTCTTTGTTATATGAGTGAAGTCATGTTCGGCAAAATATTCAAATTTTTGCTCAACATGATTTTTGACATGCTCGGTGGGACCCATTTTCCCTTTCATCTCTAACTTTAAAAATTAATTAGTGCTTTATTTTTGTTGCCTTAACAAGGTTCATAATGGCACCACAAGTAACTGTTTACTACCACAAACTACCTTTATCAACGCAAGTTCATGGGAAAAATTCAAAGAAGGTGACTTATCGTGCATCTTTCAAGATTGATTAGTCAACAATCTCTAGAGTAATTCCAAAAGTCAATGTTGGGATCCATGGGAGGAAAATCACCAAAGCTACACCTAAGAAGGCTATCAAAGTCATGTCAACAATACTAAGGCTACCCATGTGGAGGTTCCAAAAATCAGCCCAGTCTATCAACCTACTCAAATACTGATTGGAACCATACCAATCAATTTGCCTTAAAATGTATCAATGATGGCAACCTCCATGAAAAGCAAGGAGGGTACTCAACAAAATGTCATCACAAGCAATTGTTTCAAACAATTCAAAGGTCTGTGTGACAGTTTTGGTAAACCAATTGACCTCATCCATCCTTGAATCAGTTTCAGTAATTATCCCATGGATCATTTGAAGCGATTTCATCACTTTAGCCTGAGACTCTAATAAGATCTCAGGTAAAGAACATGCTGAGATTTGATTAATTATTTCTTGCATGAGGCCAATAATGAAGTTTCTTGTAAGATGATCAATATTTGGTCCAAGCTCGGTACTTATCAATGGCAAGAATCTCTCTAATGAGAAAGTAGCTTGACAAGGTTCCAAAGGGGGAGTAGTTGATGGATCAGCCATTACAAAATCATCTGAACCATCATAATCAACACACTTATTGTCCAATCCGATATCGAGCCTCTTCATATCACTCCCCTCAAGGTTACCAAGTGCTTCACCTTGGTTAACCCCAGTACCAGAAGACTCATCCACTGGAAGATCTTTGTAAGGTACTCCAGCATAGCTAGCATCCCCATTTGACCCACATGACCTTTCATAGCGAGCTCTTTTAGGATTTATATCATTCGAAGGAAGTTCTTGATGGTTTCAAAATTTTATTCTTTAACCAGAATAAGTTCTCCCACAATTATCATGACTAGATGTCATAATTGTACCTGCAACCTTGGTCAGCTTGATGGCTCTCCTTATTCCCCTGGTAGGAGTTCGAATGTTTTTAATCACAAAAACTGGCTCTGGTTGGTTATATTGTCATTTTGTCAAAGTGTGATGTATTTTATGTACTGATATACCCAAATAAGGAGCAGAATTTCTTACCCACCATCAACAATACTAGTAGGTGCAGACTCTTTTATAGCATACCTAGGGGATACAAAACAACGCATTAGTCTCCCTTCTCAAAAATAAATGTTATGCTTTAGCCACCTCCTCGATGCGGTCATACCTTTGTACAAAATTAAACATGAGTTTATTTGTGGGAATGCCTTGATCAAGCCCAAATTGATGCGCAAACCTATTTGGGTAATAAGGCTAGACACATAAATCAGTACCCACTCGCACAGGTAAAAAGGCATAGCGTATGAAAACCAAAAAATCAAAATGTTTATCTGGAAGCCCTGCAACATCCAAGCACTCAATATATTCATTTTCATCAAAAGAAGTGGGTCGGAAAGAAAGATGTTGACCATGTCTAAAAACAATTCTTGTTGCATAAGTGTTCATTTCCTCTCCTCGAACACCTGAATATCTAATTAGCAATGGATAGTTTGGAGGAAATTCATCTTGAGGTCGACAACGATACAAAACTGGGAAATGCTCTCCCAACCAACCAACCAAGAACATAATGAATGGGAAATTTTGGATTCACCACTCTGGGAATTTTAGGGTGATTAGAAATTTCTCCCAATCCATAATAGATATAACCCAAAACACTTAGAGCAAGTGAAACAATAGTCCCCTTGGCCAGCAAAGAGGCTATAAGGAAAGTCACTGGACACACCACACTATTTCCATGAGGAAAAACGAATCTGCTAAGCCACAAAGCTAAATAAGCAGCCAATGCCCCTTTTGATTATACCTCCAAAGACAATTGATGCATTGTGGGATGAAATTCTTCACCTTTCTTGTAAATAGAATTAGAATTCTCCCCAAAACTGGCATACACCATTTCTCCCCTATAAAAGAAATGAATCTACTGAGTCCAAGTCACCTTTGAGTCCCCAAGGTGATCACACAAAGTGGCATGGATACTTAAAAGTTCGGTTATAGTAAAAGAATATTGGTTCTCATCAAGCAATTCTTGGTTGGGAGGTAAAAATTCTTCACAAGGAATGCCTAAAATTGGTAAACCACCTATGACTTTCAAGTCATATAACGAAATGCCTAATTCATCAACACCATGGTGGAAAGTATTGGTCAATGGGCTCCATAACTCACAAAAAACCCTCCAAACATCTTTGCAATGCTCATATGAGTAGCATGACACAACCACGGCACCAAAAATATTTGCCTGTTCAAGCAGCTCTTTATATTCAACTAAAATCCAGTCAGTCCATTCCATTTAACTATGGGTGAAATGTCGCAAGTCCCCTAAACTTAAAGTCTGAGCCCCAATTTTTCTTCTCATTATATAATCTATGTAATGCCGAATAAAATTCTTTGTCATTTGGTATCTTACAATCCTCATGACCTTTGTCATCCACTTTCTCAAGCATCGTGATTTTATACAAAGGTCTATAATTTTTGCAAACATCAATTACGGTATCCTCCCTCTGAGAATCAAATGTAAACTAGCTTGTGAAAGACTCTGTCTTTTGAATCTAGCTTATGGGATCTTTGCATGGGATGTTGATTTTCAAATCCTTCATTGGGAATGATCTCCTATATTGTGGTCCAAACTTGAGTTTCCTGCCATTAACGGCTATAGCCGATTGACAGATTGTTTCACCATAAACGTCTATTGAAATTAGTTTGCATAAAAAAAGAAAGGATAAAAGAATTAAATTCTCAAAGACGATGTCAGCTCTTTGGTCTTTCAAAGACCATAAAAAAAAAAATGCTCCATTGGTCTTTAAAAGACCATAAAAAAAAAAAAAAAAAAAAAAAG
>CAUOFW020004336.1:375672-410725 GCA_963454935.2 Ilex paraguariensis | reverse complement strand
TAGGGGTTATAAAAAAAAAAAAAAAAAAAAAAAAAAAAAAAAGAGGGGGGGGGGCCTTAATGCTATTCCACCACTGGTCTTACAAAGAACACAAAAGAAAAAAAAATGAGTAAAGATATACCACATTGGTCTTTCAAAGACCAACTAAAAAAAAGTGAGGTTTTAGTTGTTGATTCTCAAGATTTAAAGAAACCATAAAAAATTTGGTCATTAAAGGACCATAAAAATACGTCTAGAAGACACAAAAAACAGGGACTTGGAATTCAAATAAAAAGGCATCGCCATGAAGCATCAACATGTGATATTAAAAAAAGAAACACATGTTTCGGCACAAACATGAAGATTTGATTTCGTTGAGCAAAAACATGAGGTTTTGATTTTGATTTTTTTTTTTTTGGGCAAGAACAAACAAAACTCATCAACATGTTTAGCCAAAGAAAAATGTTTTAGGCATACGTACACGTGCAAAATTGCCTCCAACCTCAAAAACATTCTGGTCAGGTCTTGCAAAGACCTATTTGTTTATCTTCAAAGAAATTTTGGTCTTGAAAAGACCTATGATGAAAAAAACTAACTTCCTAATTTTTCAAAAAAATTCGAGTCATTGAGAGACCTATTGTGAAAGGAAAATTGGTTTATTGGGTTCTAAAAAAAATTATAACGACTATTGATAGAAAAACTATGTTCTGGTCTTTCAAAGACAATTTTAAAGCAGCATGGAGTTTCTAATTCCTAGGAAAATTTATAGACATGAAGAGTCTTTAACTCTTCAAAAAAAGTGCATCAATCAAAAAGAGTTCTTTTTTTCCACTAGTTCTTAAGTATCTAGGTCATTATATTTGTCCTAAGTGTTGGAACGGCATTCCCAATATCTATTGACGGCGCGTATAATCGATTACAAATTTATTAACCCTAGAAGGTTGAATTAGAGTTTATGCGCAAATCGAACAACAGACTCGATGAACCTCACAATCTTTTATAATATGTCCTTTGTGTAATACCCCAAAATTCACCCTGGATGGCATTACTATCTGAAACCATCCAATTATGAGAGCAACTAATAATAAACTATTCATCCATCTGATAAAGAATAAAAACTAGAGCCAATAACACATGGTATCTTCTCCAACTTACAATTCAAAACCAAATAGTATCTAGCAGCGGAAGAATTAAACAAGTTAAAACACTGTTTCACAAAAATCCCTCAAACACTAAACCAAAAGTAAAATAACTCTATTCTTCTAAAACAAGGTCCATGTCTTGATCTTCCAACGACTCGTAATTAACCTTCTCATCCACATTGACATCCTCTTCTATGTCTAAATCTGTAAGTGTGTTGTAGGGGGTGAGCAAAAGCCCGTATGAAATCCTCTCAAATTCCAATAAGGTTTTAAAACAATAAAAAGAAGGTCAGTCTCTTTTGAAAAATAGCATATATAAATTTTTTAGAGTAAAACCATGACTGTTGTAATGATCTCAAGTGTACGAAATACAATAAATCAATGACAGGAATAAACATGCCAGAAATTAAAGCAATCAATAATTAACTAAGTAGCATTATTCCATATTCTCATGTATATTGATTCATCCACATTCTCATGTATGTTGGTTCATCCCCATTCTCATGTATGTTGGTTGTTTTTTAGGAATCTACACAACGATTCTATCTCGTTCACCCATCACAACCACACAATCTCAATCATTTCCCACAGGGCCAAATTATAAACCATTTTAGGAAAGGCGTATACCATCCCTCACGACATTGATGAATCCTTCCAAGGAAAGTTATATCATCCCTCAACCTCGAACCAACGTGAACAATAGTTGTTGCTCTCACAAATAACAATCCACTACAAGTGTTAGTCAACCATCGCACCCCCATTGAGATAGACTAACATCTAACACTATACAGCAGCTCTCGAAAGCAATTCAAGTCCGTCACACCCAAACCATACAAGAGATGAAACAACAACTTTCTCAACAACCACAATCTTAACCAATCACAAATTTCATTAATAATTCAAGTATGACAATTGCACAATTCTCAATATACTATAGTAATAAAGGAATTAAAATATGCAAGAGATCATCTTAAGAAAACCTTCACAATTTTGATATCAAAATTCTAGGGTTTTGCCAAAAATCACAATTTCTTGCAACAAGAAAAAATATTAGATAAAAATATGATTTAATCAAGAATCCATGTATGTTTCATAACCAAACATATATTTAGCAAAACTAGAGTTTTGAAAATTCAAGAACAATATTCTTTGAACCAAAACATGTATTTTATTCAAAACTATGTTTCAATGATAAAGAAACTAAGAACTCATAAATATTTATCATATAACTAGAAAGAAGATTGAAAACATACATAGATAATACCCTAAGTCTCAATGGAAGAACTCAAGAAGATTCCCGTACCCTGATTCCATAGTTTGTGTGTAAACCTAGCGTGTTTGAATCGTTTCCAACATGAGAATCCCCCTTCAATCTTATGTTTCTCTTCTTCCCTCTTGCTCTCTAAGGTTGCCTAGGATTGAAAATTGATGAAACATGGCTAAAGGACATCCTCATGGTATTTATAGGGTGAAAAACGGGAAAAAAAAACCCTAAAACTGAGCTGGTTGTTTTTAGTGTAGCGTCCGAATGGTCCTTGGGTGTCTGGGTGGTTCAAAGTCACTGTTTTTTATGAAAAATAAAGTTTTTGGGTAAAGAGTATTGTTCGGACGGTGGCAACTTTCTGTTCCAACTTCAAGAGCAGTTTTTACCTATTTAGAAGTCGATTCAAGAAATTTTCGTGAAATACACTTTTGTAGCCCTTGAAGTCTAGTTTATATTATCCAAATATAAGCTCCATTGGAGTTCATATTAAAATTTATGGTTAAAATACTAAGATAGTGTCAAATCCCTTCCTGCCCAAATTCTTTCTAAAATGCAGTTTAACTATGAAATACTTTATAACTTCTAATACACCTCATATTACTTCTTCCAAGTTTTCTCGACCTTTCGGATCCAATCGAAACCTTATTTTGACCTAAAAATAGTTAGAAACCTACCTAGTCACTAGTCTCAAGCTTAAATACCTTCAAAACTAAGTTTGACCCGAAAGTCAATTCGTACAAAACTCAAACTTCATGATTAATCTTTTAACAATGATTCCAGGTTTCTACAATCTTTTTATTCATCCAAAGAGAAATATTAATATGATATTATTTTTATTTAATTATATTACGGGGTCTTACAATCCACCCCCTGAAAGAAAGTTTCATCCTCGAAACTTAATCGTCGAGTTAATTTATCTAATTCTCATTTAGCCATGATGTCTCCACTTTTATTCATCCTTTATGTATAAAATCCAAGATTAACATATAATATCATATCCTAAATTTTAAATTTATCCCTTCAACTTATATTGTCATTGTAGGTAATGAAGTCCCCAAGTTTACCTTCATTCAATACTTTCAATTATTCTTTATACTCAATAATTCCATGTGATTATCTAAACGAATTCCATCTCTTGCATAACTACTGATCTTCAACTTTTTATGTTCTTTAGATATCAGTTCTCTTTTAAATTTACCAATCATTTAAAAAAAAATCATGTTTGCTTCTTACATGTAGCTTATCCATAAGCATTTTACAACAACCAAATTCAATTTCGCTAATCGGATTACTCATCATTCCTATACTCAAATTATGGTATAATCCAAAACCTAATAATACTATTATGACAAGATCTACAATGATTCCTTAAATAGATGCATCATTCTTAATCACTTTGTCTCCCACTAGACTAGAGAAACTCACAATACTTAAGATCTAATCATAACTTCACATCTTATGGACACTTATAAATTTATGTAGTTCGGTGGACACCGTAAGATTCCCAACCATTATAACCATCAAACTATATACCAAGTTTTTCAAGAAATTGAATCTCACTCTTCAAGCTTACACCCTTTACATTCACCACTATTGTAAAACTCGGGTAAATTTGAACTTTTTGCGAAAAAGGGTAAACAGTAATTTACCACTATAGTACGGGTTGAAAACCTGTATTTTTCTAGATCTTGGATGACAAAATGGACCTCACCGTTGATTTCGTCTCGCAAAATTTAGTTACCCAGATAATTTTTGTCGAATTCTGAAATAGTCTAATTTTTTGCATTTTACGAGACGACAGTGTCGGGTGACCTCAAAAAGTCACCAAAAATAAATTTTATAAAATTTTCTTATAATTTAATTTAAGTTCATATAAAAATAATTTGAACTTAAATCGGAATGAAATTAAATCGTTTCAGGACAAAAATGGACCCAGAAATAGGGAACGTGGGGTGCGACGTGGACCGCACAATTAAAGGGTATAAATAGGGAGAAATATTTAATTTTCTCCCTATTTTCATCAGATTTCTCACGCTAGAAGAGAAAGAGAGAAAGGAGAGAAAAGAAAAAGAAATCTCCACCTTCTTTCTTCGATCTACGGAGTTCAGACAGTCAGAATCCCTTGGACCAAGAGTTAAAGTCGAACACCACAACGAGATCTACGCAAACATACCAAGAATGAAGGATTTCACTGAAGATTCAAAGAGGAGATTTGGAAAAATCAAGAGTTTTGGGCCTTGGAAGGTCTTCTTGAAGTTTTACTTTTCGTTTTACGCTTCAAGAGGTAGGGTTCCCTCCTATTTTGGTTTATTTCTAACCTATGGTGTCCATAGGGAATGGTTAGGTGTAAAGAACTTGCCTGTTGTTATGGAAATGAGAAAATGGGTATGGTAATGGCTTAGACCAATTTCTAGTTGAATTTGGTATAAGGAAGTTGCTTATATAATTTCTTGGAACATGCTATTAAGTGGGCAATTTTGTGTGATAGCATGATTGGTGCCTCGAATGTGTTTTGCTAAATATCTATGTGAGAATTAAGTTGATTATGGCATGAATTATGTATAACATGTTTGTGAATTATTGTTGAGTATGAATGAGTTGATATATGTTGTTAACACATTAGCATCATGATAATTTTTGGTAATTATATGCTTGAGATATACATTGTCATGGAATATGTTGATATGCGGTTCAATTGCTCATATGGCATTCATTATATATGGGGGCATGACATGGATATAACAATAGTGCATTACATTGCATTTGCATGGAAGCATCACAACTATGGGCATGAGACATGGGTGTATGCATGGTTTAATCAAACACCATACTTGGTGGTTGATGGTTAGGATCGTGAAAGTTGGATTGAAAATCCAACTGAGTCACACGGTTGCATGAAAACTTTATGTCAGATATAGCAAGTAGGGCTAGACTCTTCCTCGATTGCAAGACTCGGCTACCGGGTTCATACACTTCCCTGAGGTGAAATTTTAGAAAAGTGTATTGGTTTGCAGAACCTGCGGTGCGATACCAAAACTCCGCTACCCAACAAAGACACATGATTTTATTTTATAAAATACCTAGTTCGTACACTCCCTTGAGGTGAAATCCCAAAAAAGTGTACTTATTTTTATAAATTAATCATTTGATGTGTAATATCCAACAATGATTCAGTTTTATAAACACATGGCTTTTATTTTAAAATGATCATTGGATGTAATTCATCAATGACAAATTTGCTATACATTGGCATTGCATTGTGTTGCGGGATTGCATTGTGTTGCGGGAGTCGGTGAGGGCTCGGGTTAAAGTGCATGAATGAGTCTCATCTCATCTCATAACATGACGTGGTTGAATTCTCATCCTGAATTACATGCTCTTGAATGGAATGGATAATGGTTATTGATTGTTGCATGTGCACATTTCATATGTATTTAGGTTGGGGAGTAGCCTCTGTAGGAGATACTTTATTGAGCGTAACCCACCCTATACGGGAAAATATTTCAAGTGCGAGATACAGTCCGACGGATGACTCTCATTCGGGGCCCCAGTGATGAAGAAAGGCCAACTTGTGGCCTTGAATTCGTTTTTTTGTAAAACTATTGTGAAAATTATGTTTTGGGTATGTAACCGTATGAAATTGTTGTAATAGAACTTGTATATATTAGGCTTTATGTGAAAAACCTTATTAAGCATGTTTTGGATGGTGGTGGAAGGGATTGAAATGGATTGAAAATTGAAAACAGGTGAAACAGGCAAAACTGGACAAAGCCTATCGGTATAACTTTGTCCAATAGGCAAACCCTACTGGTAGAAATTTTCCAATATGCAAACCCTATCGGTAAAAATTTTTCAGTAAGCTCACCCTACTGGTATGCCCTACCGGTAGGCCTTCCAAAAATCTCAAATTTTAAAATTGTTTTGCCATGCTCCTGGGCCATGTGTCCTTCCTTCCAAATGATGTAAATGGACTATAATGGAGTATGAAATGTGTTACATTGGACCACGATTTGATTAAATGATAAAATGTACATGAGTTACACATGTGGGTTATAATCTCGATTAAGGGGATGTTATGCGACAAACACGGGTATTTCTGCTAGTTGACGGATGGTCAACGGTTGATAAAGGACCTCCGGTTTTAGGGGTGTCACAGCTATAACCATAACTAATGGTTAATTCCACTAATATTAAATCTAATCCAATGAATGGCTGCGCAATCTGATATAAATTATAATCTAATAATCATTAAGTAGAACCTAGCCTTAAGAAAATAATTCACATACATTCATAGGGTTTTGTGAAAATATGTCTGGTTTCACCACATATGTTCTTTGCTTATAACTTCTAAAATATGTTCACTAATGATCCATCTTTCTCCTCCAAAGGAAATTTTTTGTAAATAAACAAATATACTTCTTGGGCTATGGATCAAGTTATAGCTCTAACATATTATTTTTAGTCCTCAATCTTGCGCTCAACTCAGTAAGGCTTAAAGTCCCATTCATAGCTCACACGCATTCAAATTTCTACTGTTAAATCAATCTTAATATCTTCACATTGTCCACCAACTCGATCAACACTAATCATTTTCTCGATCTCCCAAATATTCCTTCTCAATCTCTAACCTTAAGTTAGAACCAATAACCCATCTAATCAATTCCTAGCAGCTTCCGCATCCTTTTCCTTCTATTCGTTACATATAATCTTGAATTCCTATGATTCAATCCAGAATAAACACATTTCTGATTCATAAGATAAAGATAGATGGTGAAGGATCACAATAATCTCCCTCAATTCAATACTATCAAATTTCTTGTAATATAATCATAGCCAAAAATAAGACTCTCTATGATTGAACCAATGTTCCTCGATTTACCCACATTAGTTGTCATAGTCTTAATCATTATTCATAATCTCCAGGATAATAACGATCTACTAATTACTAGGATAACCATAATCATTTATGCCAAATATTACATAAATTTTCTACATCCATGTCAAAGACAATCTTCATAGGTATTATCATTGATTCCTCAAATTACATCTTTTCAATTATCACCACCAACCGTAAAGTTCGAATCTTCAATGCCCATACCAAAAATCCTCAAGTGTGATTAATCGAATCTATCTTAATAATGTAATAAAAGAAACAAGAAAAAAAAACTCTATATTCCCCCAACACAACTCCAATAACATTGAAAGATCCTACATAATGAGAAAATAACACCTAACATTAAAATCATTCTTATTTCAATAAATGTCTGCTATATCTAACCTTGAGCTTTTAAACCTCTATAATCTTTAATCCTACAATATCGAGGGTCAAAGGTAACTACTATAGCTTAATTATGCTTCCTAGATTTTCCTTTTTGTATGTCTATAATTTCGTTTCCATAAATTTACCTCAACTTCCAATCAAGATTTGCAATACAAGTCAACTATTAACTCAACACTCAACTAAGAGATTCTTGATCGTTAATACTTTAGAGAGTGTAAGTATAGTGAACTAAGCCCACCACAAAATAAGATTACCTAAAGATAACGTCCTCAATGAGTATCCTATGTATGAACCTTTTAAACCATCAATACTTCCAAAGTAAATTTAATCAACTCTCTGTAATATTTTCAAACCAATATTGGTAACCCCAAGTTTGTGGTTATGAAAACAAACTCTTATACATTTAAGAACCATAACCACAATTCCTATTGTTATTCCAAAATAGAACCTCATTCGATGTTACTTCACCATATTCCTTCAATTTATTATATTTGAGAATTATACTATCTCATACTATCGTGCTCACCCTAGAGGAAAACACAACACTGCTCATTGGGTTTCATGTAATGCCCCAAATTTCCCCTTGGACGACATTACTATTTAAAACCATTCACATGATGAGAGCCACTAAATGAACTTCATAACTAAAGAGAATTTCATTCATCATCCACAATATATACAACATAATCCAAAAGAATTCATTATTCATGGATTAGAGATCAGGCCTAAGGAGGGTTAATGATCAAAATATTAACCTCTGTCAACGCCGATAATTTTTTGTGTCCAGGTTTCAAATGGACATCTCTATTGCCATCTTCAATATCTTAATCATGACAATCAAATTGAGGCAGAGTTCTGATTAGATGCTTTGACAGTCGATTTGGTTTCTCATGTAGTTTGCGTGCAAGAAAACATTGGACTGCGTATGAGCCTTGTTTTCTCTCTGTTAGTTGGATCGAGTTTGTCAATGAAGTTATTACTGGATTTTCCATATTTGCCGCCTCTTTTTTCGTCCATTCAATTGGAGAATATGTGACTGATGCGTCTGACAGTTCAAAGAATTATGTGATGTTATTGCTGTTGCTTTCATCAATTACAAATCCATGCTTCTTGTTTGTAATTGGGCTGTAGCTACCATGTGCTAAACTTCTATTCATGATGTAATTCTCTAGATTTTCTTTGATTTTCTTGTTTTAATTTACCTTATGCTTGGGGGTGTTGGTGTCCTTTTTTATTAAGTTAGTGGTTGGTACCAATGAAACTGTAAGATTAGACGGTTCTTTTACATAGCTTGAATGTATAAAATCTGACTTTTTCTATTTTAGATCATTTTCTTAGACATGAATATGTTTTTACCTTGTAGTTTTTGTGGCAAATATTTTTTGATATTTTCATCTAATTTTCGTTCTTGGGTTTGAGAGTTGATGTGTGTCTAGATTAGTTTTGAACATTTTTCATTGCGATATTTATTTTTTTTACTCAAAATAAGAAGTAATGTTTTCTTATTTTACATCCATCATAATGTGCAACTTGAAAGTATATAATTTATATACCCTAATCATTAAAAGAATTTTAATAAATCATCTCTAGTTATATGACCAACACACTAAGATATCACATAATCATTGTACATTCTAATGCTTAATATCATTGCTCCATCTTGCCCAAGCATACTTATCACAGTATTGGTTAATAAGAGCGTCATTTGATTTAGGTCCATGTCATCTCCTTGAATGACTTATTAGTGCTTTTGTTTTTCCATATTATTCAAGGTTGGTGCTTTGTTATTATAAGACAACATATGTTGTCAGTGGTGGTAGTGTTGTTGTCTTAGTACCTTCGTCTTTCTATTTCACTTTCAATGAAATCACTTTTTTCTTTTAAAATTTAAACATAAATAAAGGTGTTAGTTGCAATGTTATCAGAACTGGACCGATCATCAAACCGGCAAGGAGACCGGGTCAATGGTTCACTGGTTCAACCGTTGGGTCAACTGGTCGGACCGGTCATATAATAAAAAAATAAAAAAATATATATAATAATTATAAAACTTAATAATTTAGCTAAAAAATATAAAATATGTATAAAATAAATAAAATTTGCCATAAAATTAATGAAATTAAGTAACAAAGTGGGGGTTATTGTATTTTAAAGCAAAGAAAAGAGGTTCAAGTAAATTATAAAGAAAAAGAAAGGGTGTCATTTATAATTTATCCAAGAATAAAGTTTAAAAAAATCAGCTATTTACTGATTTATGGCAAAAAAATTTATTTATGTAATTTAATTTTTAAATAGACATTAAACCGTCCGATTTTTATCAAACCGGCGGTTCATGATTTTTGTTAAAAATCGGCCAATTTTTCAGTTTTTAGCTAGTTCGCTTCCTTAAGCGGTTTAACTAAGGAACCGGACCGGTTAGGATCCCGGTTCACGGTTGAACCGGTCCGACCGACCGGTTCGGTTCAGTTCTGATAACACTGGTTAGTTGTGTTAAAATATGCTAAAAAATATAGAAGATATATTCAGATTTTAATTTGACCATAGTAACAACATTGGACTAATAGAGGGTAAAATAGTACTACCCAACTTTAGGAAAAAAGAAAAAAGCATTTGTATAAAAATAGACTGACATGTTCAAATTTTTAGCTAAGCATTTGTCGTTGTGTGATATCTAGCACTAAAATGAGCTTTCAAGAATTTATACAGACCCTTATGTTGAGACAAAGTTCAATCAACATGAAACTACAATCAAAAAAGAAATATTTTTGTAAATAAAATTTAGAATTAATTCAATTGGAATTAGTAGAATTTTTCCAATCATAGAGGCACATATTGATTTGTGATTTGATATATTGTGAAGGGGTAGAAAAGTATCCATGTAATTTAGGTAATTCTAGAAGAAAATCTCTATATGTGACAATCTAGAATGTTGGCAAGCTTTTTTTTTTTTCCATTCTCTTGATTCTACTTTGCCTTACTATTCCTTTATTCTTCTTACAGAAAACTAATATATGGTTATGGAGTTTCATTTTGCTTCATTTTGTCCTAACTGATAAAGGTTGAATTATTTGTAACAATTTACTTTCATCTCTATAATGAGATGGTTCTTGCGTGAAAGCTTAATAATTTCTTATGTGTTGTTATTTATGTAATTTCTTGATTTTTGTGTTTTGCGTGTTTACTTTGCTTTTTTCTGAATATTACTTTCTTCACACTTATCAGCTTATTTAGCTCTCTAATTGTGTTTCTTCTATTTTTTGAGTGGCATAATTATGTTTGACACCATACCATGAATGCATAAACATACAAACAGAGGGCATGGATATGATTTTTTCTAAAAATAAAGTTTTTTTTGACAACAATCAACTTTTGGACCGCTTTTCCACTTGTGGTTTTTTGTTTCTAATGGTACTATTTTGATTGATAAAATACCATCATATAATGCGAAAATGAGGATCTTTATAGCGTTTTAAATGCTTGGTTAGAGGCATGTCGGGTTTAGTGATGAATATCTTGTTCCTTCAAATGCTTTTATCTCATGTTTTTGTATGGAGATTATACTTTGTTATCCCTTGTCATTGTTTGTACAACGCTAAATAAACCTTTTGAAACATTATTTTGGTTGATGGACACTTAATAGCATTTATTGCTTCCTTTATTGCAAACTTAGTCTATGATCATATCATATTTTGTTAAAAAGCATATTGACAATTGTTTCATTTTTTGTACCAAAAAAAATATTTCTTTTTCATTTTCAGTTGATATAAATTGTTAAGCTTTTACCAAGGCATTGGGTTTTGCTTATCATATATTTAATAAATTCTACAAGATGATTTATAGGTCATGTGTCTATTTTAAAACTAAATGTTGCAATAGGTAAATGTTTTTAATGTATCCTGTGACGACCCATATATATATATATATATAAATCATTAACACATTAATTAGGTTATCAATTATGATTATATATAATTGAGATTTATTTTTTTTAATATATATATATATATAGATATATATAATAAAAAAAATTATGAACAAATGGACCTCAATTTTAAACTCTTCATGCGAAAACAAGTCAAATGACTATAATTTAGGTCAAATTTAGTAATAATATGAATATATCTATAAGTATGTATATATGGCAAAGGACAAGTGTCCTCTTTTATAGCCTGGCAAATTTAAAACGTGCAGGGAAAAAAAAAGAAATGGCAAGTAAATGGACAGATGCCCATGTAATGCAAGCAACTTGCACCATGAATGACATAAGGAAAGCCAAGGCTTGGCTATAAATAGCCTAAATTTGGGCCTTCAGGCAACGCATCAAAGGAAGAAAGGAAAGGAGAGAGAGAAGAAAGAAAGAAAGAAAGAAAAAAGGTCAAAATCTTGTTGACCTAATAGGTCGTTGTTGCAATTAACAATTGTTGGGTAAGATTTTTAGTTATTATTTAATAAATTTTATTGGTTCAAGTTTCTTAAAGTTGATCCTTATTAAATATTTTTGGATCAATTTTAAGTATCATTATTTTTCTTTGGTTATTCTAAAGATTATTTTAGCTTAACTAAGCTCTCATTACCTATTGTCATTCTAAAATATTATTTTAGTTATTTTGTCACAGTACACGGTATCAAGTACAAATATGTTAGAGGTAGGGTTTCTTTTATCTTTTACTATCATTGATATATTTCATGCATATTTGGGGGTTTCATATCAAATCTATTTTTATTTATATAATGTAATATTATATCGCTATAATTATGGAGTCAAACTGGGGTTTTATAAATAAATTGTGATTATGCACATATCATATTTTTATTTATATCGAGGCCGTAATTATCTTGTGAAACCACATTGCATAATAAATGTTTTTATTTATTTATTATTTAATGTTTGATTTGCTGTTGGGTCTGACTACGATATGACTTTATTTTGTAATTCTGATAAAATTACTATGAATGCACATAATTAAGGGAAAATGGTTAGTAGATGCGTGATCCTTGCGAGGATTCATAGGATTTCTACTAGTCCTTGAGTTCACTGGTTTGTAATATCGGTTGTCATAGTAGCTTGTGTGGCACCACATAATTCTTGATTTTGGTGTTTCCAGAAAAGCAAGAAGGGCATTGAAATCTCTAGGATGCAAGACCCCAAAGTTTTCTCTGGAGGCGGTTCAGACGTGGACCAGAAAATTGACGGATTGATATGATCAATATGTGCTGAAATTTATTTATTTATTTGATTCATTACTTTGCCCTATTGCTGCATTTATCTGTTATTTAATTATGTTATGTTTTAAAATCTTGGTAGTCATTGATAAACGTTATCCTACTGAGCAGGTGAGCTCATCCCTATCTAACATTTTTCAGATATATGAAGTCGGGCAGGAGGATAGGCTGAAAGGACGATGGATAGAGTCTGCTATTATTATTTCTTTTTATGTTGTATCAAGAATATTTGAAATGATCATGTGAGGATTATGTACTCGTACGCGGAATATAATAATACAAGGAAGGTTATCGTAAGTTGGGTGTAATTTTATTCTTTAATCACGCCCGAGTATTTTTTTTGAAAAAGGGAAAAAAATTGGGGCATGATAGAGTGGTATCAGAGCCTAGGAATTAAGTCTTACATAGGAATTATACATATATATATTTATAATACTAAATAGTAGTGTTAATACAGAGCATGTTTTACGGGCATATTATTTTTTTATGTCAACAGAACTAACCTTTTATGACTATAGGTATGGCGTTATGGGACGACATTTACATGGCCCGCAGTAACATGCGGTTTGAGGAAGCCAACAAGTATCAGAATCATAAGGTCAATGTAGAGGCATATGGTCTGATAGTCAGTGAAATTCAAGATGTGTCCCAAAATTGGCCGTTTCAGGCCGATTTCTGAGCAGAGGAGATTAGTACATCACCGGCTGACCTGACAGCTAAGGGTTGTTTGCCAAGCATTAAGTATCAAAAGGAACCATCACTTATACCAGGAAATTCTGAATGGATTGCTAATGCAAGATATTCAGTGGCCACCTGTGGGGGCTAATGTGGGATAGCCAATAGAATCTCCTAACCTGAACAATAACGAAGAAGATGACTAACAAACTAATAACCCTAATGTAGCCCCTGCAGCCGCACCACCCGAAGCAAACCATCGTGTAGCTTCTGCAGGTTCTGCAAATGTGTCTCTAGAGGGAGAGGCATGAAACTTCTTGGTTCCTAACTGTATCGTTGGTCTTACTATTCTAAGAAATATTGTCTGTAAATAGTAATAATTCTTGGAATAGTAGAAATAAATATATAATTACATGACTTAGAAGTGACTATCCTAGAATTTTGTTTTCCATGTGAATGGCATCTAGGATAGGAAACAAAATGTATTTTAGTTGCTAACTATGTGTAATTAGAGTGTTTTTCTTAATTTTTGGATGTGGTTATAGTTTTTAATGCAATCATAATATCATGGACTATGTGTTATAGGATGGAGGGAAACACATCTCAAGACTAACCAAAGATGTCTATCAATGACCAGTCCCCTCCGACACTGCGGAACACCATGAGCGGCATTTACCAATGCTTAAGAGAATTGACCATTTTGTCACGCCAATAGGCAGAAAATAATAACCATACTATGGTAATACAACCAACAGTTCAAGAACAAGCAAATGTGGCTGAAACGCGAAGAATGATGATACTCAAAGAATTTCTACAACAACGTCCCCCTACCTTTCATGGAAGTACAAAGCCACTTGATGCAAAAAGGTGGCTTCGACAAGTGAAAAAGATAATGGATGGCATGGATATTACCCCAGGATTACGAGTTACCTTGGCCTTTTATCTTTTTGAAGGTGAAGCTGATCACTAGTGGGATACAGTCAAAAAAATGAGGGACATAGACCAAATGACGTGGACCACCTTCGAAAGAGTATTTAATGATAAGTATTTTCCCGAGTCTGTAAGGGATAAAATATTCTCTGACTTCCTAGAGTTGTAACAACGTAATCTGACAGTTATGTAGTATGAGTCTAAATTGGATATGGCTCTCGACCGTTTATAGGGTTCTAGCTAACCTCCAGCTGTTCCCTTATCATTTTCGCTATTATCTCGTTTGGGGGGAGCTCTGGCTCCGATCCTCTGAGTTCTGTGTGTCTTGTTTGACCTTTTTGTCTGATCTTCGCGCCTGAGTTCATATTTTAAAAATTATTCTATGTATTATCATTGTTTATTCTGAATCTCCTGCTTCTACACTCAACAGAGTAGAACCTAGAACTATGGATATGGAGGTTTGAGATCACGCCACAAACCCAAATGTATGGGCCTGGGTGCACGACCCCTTCGCTAACCAAACGCCGAAGGCATGCAAGGCTATAATCTGTACATGGATCTTAATTGTGCAACTAAAGCATTGGAAAGTACAAATATAATAAATTAAAATAACTCCTGATCAACTGCTGCAAAATCCGCAAGCACACTAGTAATCCATGAATGTCTATAAATCACCAAACTTAAATAATCTCCATTTCCAAAAGAAATTGCCAAACAATACGAAGAATGTTTCTTCTTGAATAAACTCTAAAAGCATACTTGCTTAACAAATATAAAACTAGTTAGATCTACTTGGTCTCTTTCTCGGATGCTCATCAACTTCTAGATATGAAAAATTTTAAGATTTGGATAAGATTGGCAGCCGAACAAGTAACAATATATCTCTACCCATGTGTACATATAATTTAAAAAAAAAAAAACATTTCCAATAGTTCACAAGAATAATAAGCATATCTCAAAATATTTCACACCTCATTAATAACCAACTCACACTTTCATCCCTGTAGGGGCTACTAATATGTAGCCCCACCGTGCTTCCCCTCTTTAAGCACACACATCCCCACCCAAAGCAATTACCAGAATCTATTTTTTTGGGAATTATTCAGATAGAAATGGGGTCAAGATTCATAGCATTGTCCCTGCAAACATCACCCTCCATGGAATTTCAATGCACAAAACCTCTATATTTGTAAGTGCAAGCCCACTCTACAGTCATTTTGGGTGTAAAAGGTTGCGATTTTTAATCTCGAATTGGTAGGCCATGAAATTAAATTTGCTATTGCTGGTAATTTATACTGCTTGATGAAACATCAACTTGAGCTTGTGTGCATGTTGTTGTACAATCCATTCAGCTCAATACAATTCTTTCTTTGTTTTAGTTAAAATTTTTTCTTTCCTATAAAAATTTTCTTTTGTGAGTTTAGAGTGTCTTAACTGCCTTCTGTTTGATTCACTAGAGCTTTTCACTTCAAAAATGGAGTGGGAAGAGATGTTACATGTTAGCTGCGAGGGATCTTTCAATTGTGTGGGGCAATACACCCAGGTATTGGCGATGGACTTCTCTTCCTGAGCCTAGGTATGGTCTCCCATATACTCTTCTTTTACTTATTTATCAGCGTATTTTTCAAATTAAATCCATCAACAAATTTGGCTATGCACCTGTTCATAAACAGGTTTTCGGAGGTGGCCGAGCTTATTGACGTTTGTTGGCTTGAAATTCGTGGCAAGATAAATACTTCCATGCTGTTCCCTAATACAAACTATGCAGCTTACCTTGTGTTCAAGTCACCGGCAGGAGCCTATGGATTTGAATACCAACCTGCAGAGGTCTCGGTTGGAATTAATGAGGGCGGTGGTGAGACACAAACAGTTTATTTGAATCCTGATGGAGGGCAGATGCTAAGATACGAGATTATACCTAGGCTAAGAGGTGATGGGTGGATGGAAATTGAGCTGGGTCAATATGTCAACAAGGGAGGACAAGATGGGGAGCTGGAGATGAGTTTGATGGAGGTGAAGGGCGGCCACTGGAAGAGCGGTCTCATTATTCAAGGGTTAGAGATCAGGCCTAAGGAGGGTTAATGGTCAAAATATTAATCTCTGTCAACGCCGAGAATTTTTTGTGTCCAGGTTTCAAATGGACATCTTTATTGCCATCTTCAATATCTTAATCATGACAATCAAATTGAGGCAGAGTTCAGATTAGATGCTATGACAGTCGATTTGGTTTATCATGCAGTTTCGGTGCAAGAAAACATTGGACTGCGTATGAGCCTTGTTTTCTCTCTGTTAGTTGGATCGAGTTTGTAAATGAAGTTATTACTGGCTTTCCCATATTTGCTGCCTCTTTTTTCGTCCATTCAATTGGAGAATATGTGACTGATGCGTCTGACAGTTCAAAGAATTATGTGATGTTATTGCTGTTGCTTTCATCAATTACAAATCCATGCTTCTTGTTTGTAATTGGGCTGTAGCTACCATGTGCTAAACTTCTATTCATGATGTAATTCTCTAGATTTTCTTGTTTTAATTTACCTTAAGCTTGGGGGTGTTGGTGTCCTTTTTTATTAAGTTGGTGGTTGGTAGAAATGATACTGTAAGATTAGACGGTTCTTTTACGTAGCTTGAATGTATAAAATCTGACTTTTTCTATTTTAGATCATTTTTTTTAGACATGAATCTGTTTTTACCCTGTAGTTTTGTGGCAAATATTTTTTGATGTTTTCATCTAATTTTCGTTCTTGGGTTTGAGAGTTGATGTGTGTATATATTAGTTTTGAACATTCTTCATTGCGATATTTATTTTTACTACTCAAAATAAAGATTAATGTTTTCTTATTTTACATCCATCATAATGTGCAACTTGAAAGTATATAATGTATATACCCTAATCAATAAATAGGATTGTCCAAAAGGTCAATTATTGAAATCATAAAATATTTTTTTTCTCATGAAAATTAAAAATTTGAACAAACTCATTTGCATGTTCTCATCATCATGAAAGAATTTTAATAAATCATCTCAAGTTATATGACCAACACACTAAGATATCACATAATCATTGCACATTCTAATGCTTAATATCATTGCTCCATCTTGCCCAAGCATACTTATTATAGTATTCGTTAATAAGAGCGTCATTTGTTTTAGGTCCATGTCATCTCCTTGAATGACTTATTAGTACTTTTGTTTTTCCATATTATTCAAGGGTGGTGCTTTGTTATTATAAGACAACATATTTTGTCATGGTGGTGGTGGTGGTGTTGTCTTAGTACCTTCGTCTTTCTATTTCACTTTCATTGAAATCACTTTTTTCTTTTAAAATTTAAACATAAATAAAGGTGTTAGTTGTGTTAAAATATGCTAAAAAATATAGAAGGTATATTCAGATTTTAATTTGACCATAGAAACAACATTGGACTAATAGAGAGTAAAATAGTACTACCCAACTTTAGGAAAAAAGAAAAAAGCATTTGTATAAAAATAGACTGACATGTTCAAATTTTTAGCAAAGCATTTGTCGTTGTGTGATATCTAGCACTAAAATGAGCTTTCAAGAATTTATACAGACCCTTATGTTGAGACGAAGTTCAATCAACATGAAACTACAATCAAGAAAGGAATATTTTTGTAAATAAAATTTAGAATTAATTCAGTTGGAATTGGTCGAATTTTTCTAACCATAGAGGTACATATTGATTTGGAGTTGATATATTGTGAAGGGGAAGAAAAGTATCCATGTAATTTAGGTAATTCTAAAAGAAAATCTCTATATGTGACAATCTAGAATGTTGGCAAGCTTTTTGTTTTTTCCATCTCTTGATTCTGCTTTGCCTTACTATTCCTTTATTCTTCTTACAGAAAACTGATATATGGTTATGGAGTTTCATTTTGCTTCATTTTGGCCTAACTGATAAAGGTTGAATTATTTGCAACAATTTACTTTCATCTCTATAATGAGATGGTTCTTGCGTGAAAGCTTAATAATTTTTTATGTGTTGCTATTTATGTAATTTCTTGATTTTTGTGTTTTGAGTGTTTACTTAGCGTTTTTTCTAAATATTACTTTCTTCACACTTATCAGATTATTTAGCTCTCTAATTGTGTTTCTTCTATTTTTTGAGTGGTATAATTATGTTTGACACCATACCATGAATGCATAAACATACAAACAGAGGTCATGGATATGATTTTTTCTAAAAATAAAGTTTTTTTTTTTGACAACAATCAACTTTTGCACCGCTTTTCCACTTGTGGTTTTTTTTTCTAATGGTACTATTTTGTTTGATAAAATACCATTATATCAAGTGAAAATGAGGATCTTTATAGCTTTCTAAATTCTTGGGAAAAGGCATGTCGGGTTTAGTGATGAACATCTTATTCCTTCAAATGCTTTTATCTCATGTTTTTGTATGGGGATTATACTTTGTTATCCCTTGTCATTGTGTGTACAACGCTAAATAAACCTTTTGAAGCATTATTTTGGTTGATGGACACTTATAGCATTTATTGCTTCCTTTATTGCAAACTTAGTCTATGATCATATCATATTTTGTTAAAAAGCATATTGACAATTGTTTCACTTTTCGTACCAAAAAAATATATTTCATTTTCATTTTTAACTGATATAAGTTACTAAGCTTTATCAAGGCATTGGGTTTTGCTTATCATATATTTAGTAAATTCTACAGGATGATTTATAGGATATGTGTCTATTTTAAAACTAAATGTTGTAGGTAAATGTTTCAATGTATCCTGTGAAGACCAATATATATATATATATATATTAATTATTAACACGTTAATTAGGTCATCAATGATTCTATACAATTAAGATTTATTTTTTTAATATATATATATAATAAAAAAAAGTTATGATCAAATGGACCTCAAATTTAAACTCTTCATGTGAAAACGAGTCAAATAACTATAATTTAGGTCAAATTTCATAATAATATGAATATATCTGTAAGTATGTATATATGGCAAAGGACACATGTCCTCTTTTATAGCCTGGCAAGTTTAAGGTTAACAAAATATGACTCAACTTAAGGTATTGTATACCCAACAAAGTCTAGACTTTTGTATACCCAACTTAGGGTATTGTACCTACAGGCTGCAAATGGGTTTCAAAAGGAAGACAAGCTTAAATGGAAAAATGTAGAGACCTATAAAGTTAGGCTATGTGCTAAAGGTTTCAAACAAAGACAAGTTGTTGACTATGAAGAAACCTTCTAGCTAATAGTCATGCTAAAATCCATCATGATTATGCTTGTCATAATTGCACACTGTGACTATGAGATATGAAAAATGGATGTCAAAAGCATCTTTCTTAATAGAAACATTGAGGAAGATATTTTTATGGAGCAACCATAAGGTTTTGTATCCAGTGACGAAGGCCATAATGTGTGCAAGTTATAGAGATCCATTTATGGATTAAAAGCAAGCATCCCCAAGTGGGAACATCCAGTTTGATTAGGTAATCAAATCATTTGGTTTCCTCTTAAACATAGATGAACCATGCATGTACAAAAGGATTAGTGGGAGTTCTACCACATTTTTTGGTATTTTATATGGAAGACATCCTATTCATTGTGAATAATGTTAGGATGCACTCATAGGTCAAACTATAGCTTTCACATAATTTCTACATTGAAAGTTTGGGAGAAGCATCCGATATTTTAGGTATAAAGGTCTATAGAGATAGATCTAGAATGTTGCTTCGGGCATTCCAATCCTTGTACATAGACATGATGTTAATGAGATTTAACATGTAGAATTCCAAGAAAGGATTTTTACCTTTCAGAGGAGGAATTCATCTCTCTTAGGACATGAGTCCTACAACATCAAAAGAGAGAAATAACATGAGCAATATTCCTTATGCTTATCAATAGGTAGCCTCATGTATGTTGTGCTATGTACAAAAACTTGATATCAGATATGCTATAAGTGTTACTAGCAGATATCAATCAAATTTCATGTTTGGAACATTGGAATATAGTCAAGACATTCTTATGTACTTGAGAAGAACGAAGGATGCATTTCTTGTCTATGGAGAATGAGAGCTACGTGTGGATAGATATATAGACGGAAACTTTTAGTCTAATGTAGATAAAAGAAAAATCTACTTCTGGATTTTTGTCTATCTTAAATGATGGAGTAGTTAGTTGGAGAAGCTGCAAATAGGATATTACAGTGAATTCAACTACTAAGGTTGAGTATGTTGCTGCCTTAAAGGATGCCAAAGAAGTTGTTTGGATTAAGAAGTTCAATAATGAACTTATATTCGTTCCTACCATTGAATCACATATACTACTGTATAGTGACAATAATGGGACAATAGCTCAAGCCAAGGAATCAAAGTCTCATAAAAAATCCAAACACTTATAGTGGCATTCAACATGATCTAAGAGATAATTGGAAGAGGGGATGTGTGTATCTAAAAGATTGCATCAATAGATAATATAGTGGACCCACTTACGAAAGCACTAAGATAACAACAACTAGACTGACATCTTGCGAAGATGGGTATTAGATACATGGTTGATTGGTATTAGTGCAAGTGGGAGATTGTTAGTAGTATGCTCTAAGACCAATCATATAGATGATGTTTTAGGGTTGTACTAGTAACATTCATTACTTAATTAAATAAAAGGGCAAGTTTATCTATCATGTTTCTACTTTATTTTATTTTAATATACATGATATAGTCCATAGAATACAAGTTAAGAAGTTAGTTTCTCAAGGTGTAGAGAAGAGGAAACCTATACTTTTTGGTACTTAACTCTTAAATGTTTCTAGTCATAGGATTGTTATTTGGGCACTACATAATTCGGATAGACTAGCGCACACTATGTTTACTCATATTTGATATGAGGTGACTTGTTCAAGTCACTGGTGTTGGGACACTTAAGCAAGTGTGTGGGTGCTTGTTAAAGAACAAGTACACTGAATGTGACCATTGACTAACGTAGGATTTTTCATTTTATATGGAGTTTTACGTGCTTGTCAATATTAAATCCTAAAGTTATAGTTATGCAACTGATCCTTAGACTTGAGACACCATGGTTGTCTTGTGCATGAACTTCTATACTTTAACTATACAACATATTCATAACCATGTAACTTGGATATGTATTGTTGGACATAGTTAGGCATGTATGAAGACTTATGAGTGTACAAAATAGAATCTATCATCCTTAGTAATTAAAGGGAGAATGTTCTATGTGATCTTCTGGGATATGACTCAAAGAGTCCTTGGCCAAGGCAGAATGACAATTAGAAAAGAGTTTCTAATTGATCATTAAGAGTTATAGTCCTAAGATCGAACACATAAGATTGAATTAGGGGTTTGATAGTAATTCCATACCCTAGTAATTCAATTGGGGCATTGTGTGATAGAAGGATTGAATTGCATGGCAAGTATAGATTGAATGGGTTCTTTACCTACTTCGTGCTATTCGGAGGTTGATCATGATATAAATATATTAATTGTTCTTCATAAAGGGAGAATTAGAAAAGTTCTAATTCAAGCTAATTAGAAAGAGTTCTAATTTGAGATGCTACTTGTAGTTAGTATCGAATGCCTACAACCGGGTATGCTTGAACCTATAGGGTCACACACAATAGAATTGATTAGAAACTAAAGGATAAAAGAGAGAAAACCAATTAAGAGTTAATTGGGGTGAAAACCTAATTAAGAGTTAATTAGGGACTTTATTACAATTAATGTTAATAAATAGGTTATATGTAATTATGAGATAATTGCAATTTCACCCAAACTAGGATTAGAGCCTTTAAAGCTCTATAAATTTCTTTATGTAGGAGGTGGAATATTATAGACATATAGATATAACAACTTTTTTGTTAGCACAAGAAGAACCACCCCTCATTCTCTCTCTCTACTAGTTTATCAATGGTTGAAGTAGATCCTTCAAGTTTGTCAATTCGTGTGGATACCGATAGAGGCCAAATGTTTGCGAGGCTTGGGGTAAAGACCAAATTCAGATTTGAAGATTTAAATTTTTTGAGAATGCTTGAAGATTGTTAAAGGCACGCTTCAAGAGGTAACCCTAAATTCTCTATAGATTTAAGTTTTCTTGGTTTGTATTAAACATGATAGATCTTGGTATGAGGAATCAAATTATTATTTTTAAATCTCGCTGTGTTTATTATATGATTCCTTTTAATATATATATATATATAATAAAAAAAATTTATGAACAAATGGACCTCAAATTTAAACTCTTCATGCAAAAACGAGTCAAATGACTATAATTTAGGTCAAATTTTGTAATAATATGAATATATCTATAAGTATGTATATATGGCAAAGGACAAGTGTCCTCTTTTATATCCTGGCAAGTTTAAAACGGAAAAAAAAAAAAAAAGAAATGGCAAGCAAATGGACAGATGTCCATGTAATGTGTAAAACCTGAGTAAATTTAAACTTTTTATGAAAAAGGACAAAATGGTAATTTGTCATTACAGTACGGGTTGTAAATCTAAAATTTTCTAGAAATTGAATGACGAAACGGACTTCATCGTTGAATTCGTCTTGTGAAATCTAGTTACCTCGTCAAATTTCGTCGAATTCTAAGATAGTCGGATTTTTCATATTTTACGAGGCAGTCGAGTCTCAAGTGACCCAAAAACAGGATTTTTAATAAAATTTTTAAAGTTGAAAAATAATTGAAGGCAAATTAAAATAAAATTATTTTGAACTTGAATCGGGACAAAATTTAATCGTTTCAGGGCCAAAACAGACCCGAGAAATAGAGGACCGTGTGGTGCGTTGTGGGCCAAGTGTTCAAGGGGTATAAATAGGGGGCAAAATCAGATTTCACCCCCATTTCTTCACCCGGTTTCAACGTGTGAAGAGAGGAGTGGGAAAAAAAGAAAATTCTCACATTCTCTCTACGATCTACGAAGATTGAGTGTTCAAATCCGCTCAGGCCAAGAACAAAAGTCGTTCTCCTCGTCGAAGGCTATGCCTACATATCAAAAACGAAGGGTTTCACTGAAGTTCCAAAATCACGCTTGGAGAAATCAAGGGTTTTGGGTGAAATTGGGACTCTTGAAGGCTTTTACCAAATGGGTTTACGCTTCAAAAGGTAGGGTTCCTTCCTACTCGAGTTTATTTTACAACCTAGGATGTTATATGCAATGGGTAGGTTGATAGAATTATATATCACTTACCAATTGTTGTGAAATTGATAGAAATGGGTTTTAGAAATGATTTAAAATGAATTCATAGTTTGTAATTGATATGTGGTAGTTGCTTGTGCAATTCCATGGAAATGTGATTTATAGGCATGTTATATGTGTACATTATTGCCTTGGTGAGTGTAGTGTGTTAAGTGCATGATTATGTGATAACATGTTTGGGAATTGTGTTGAATGAAGTGTCGATATATGCTTAAGATATATTGGCAATTTGTGGATTATGGACATTTTATGCTTAGAATTAATGATCCATAGTATGTGTTGAAAATAATTCATATGACATTCATTACATATTGAACATGATAATAGTCTTGCAATGGTGCATTACATTGCATTTGCATGGGAACACCACATTCATGGGCATCGTCATGGGTGTGGGCATGCGTGCATGTGTTGGATCAAACACCATACTTGGTGGATGATAAGTGGGCTCAATACCATTGGACCAAGGTTTAATAGAGTCGCATGGGTTGCATGAAAAACTTGTGTCAGATATACCAAGTAGCGCTAGACTCTCCCTTGGGTGTAAGACCCGGCTACTGGTTTTATACACTTCCTACGGTGCAAGTCCAGAAAAGTGTAATGGTATGCAGAGTCATCGGTGTGATTCCAAAAGTCCGTTACCCAACAAAGACACATGATTTTGTTTTACAAATGGTCATTTGATGTGTATCATCCAACAAAATTTGGTTTTATAAACATATGACCTTTATTTCAAAAGGATTATTGGATGAAATTCATCAATGATAGATTTTGCTACACATTAGCATTGCATTGTGTGGTGGGAGTCGGTGGAGGCTCGGGGTTATAATATATGAGTGAGTCTCATCTCATATCAAGGCATGACATGTTAGATCCCAACGTTGAATGTTATATTCTTGCTTGAAATGATTGTTTGCTTGTTAAAAGTGGCATGTAAGCATATTATATGCATCTAGGTTTGAGGAGTAGCCTCTGTAGGAAATAATTTACTGGACGTGGCTCACCCTATACGAGAACACTTTTTAGGTGCGGGATATACGTCGGAGAAAGACCCTCGCATGGGACCCCATGTACGAAGAAAGCTGGAATGTGGCTTTATTTTGAGTTTTGTAATACAATCATGACATTCCTACTTTGGTATGTAAATTTATGGAAATTGAATGTAATAGAATGTGTGTGGACCTTGTATTACATGGAAAACTTCATTATACATGAGTTGTATGGAAATGATATGCTTATGAATGAGTTGGAAACGAAAAATAGGTGAAATAGGCAAAAGTGGGCAAGGAGTACCGGTACCACGAGACCCAGTGAATTAATTGTACTGGTACTGCGTACCGGTACAACGAAGACCAATGGGCAAAGCGTACTGGTATTGCGAGGTTGCTTGACAAATTTCCTTGTTGTTTCCTAACCTATAAACATCACCTTTTAGCATGTATAGTATATGAATAAAGGGGAGTGTCACTCTCCTTGGGATGATGTCAAAAGAAAGGGCAACGAAATGGTGGATGAATGAGATTTCAAATGTGAGTATGTGTGAACAAAAGTGCTCCCCAAGCGCAAGGAGACTTTCGCGAATCGTGTTTTACTTGGTGGTATTCCAAGGTCATTTCCACGGGGAAGGAAGTAAACCGAGGGGAGGTGATTTTGGGAGAAAGAAAGTGTAAAATCTTTGATTGTTGGAAGTTGTTTGGTGAAGTTGTTTTGATGCTAGTAAAATGAGAAACAAATGTTGGCAAATCCAAGAGGTCACTCCAATAGGAATACCGTCTCAACTCGAAACCCTCCTCCAATAGAGCATGAATGAACGATTGATTCATGGGAAGCTAGGGGTAAAATTGGTGAGTATCTAAGCATAAACCGTGACTAGGCCTACGAAATATCAAAGACTCACCAAGTTATCCACCCTCAACCCAGTCAAACCGAACCATTGAACTCTGAAAGAAGGAAAGAGAATGAGTTGAAATGGTATACCCAAGTGGAGGTTCGTCTTGGTTTTANTGATGTGTATCATCCAACAAAATTTGGTTTTATAAACATATGACCTTTATTTCAAAAGGATTATTGGATGAAATTCATCAATGATAGATTTTGCTACACATTAGCATTGCATTGTGTGGTGGGAGTCGGTGGAGGCTCGGGGTTATAATATATGAGTGAGTCTCATCTCATATCAAGGCATGACATGTTAGATCCCAACGTTGAATGTTATATTCTTGCTTGAAATGATTGTTTGCTTGTTAAAAGTGGCATGTAAGCATATTATATGCATCTAGGTTTGAGGAGTAGCCTCTGTAGGAAATAATTTACTGGACGTGGCTCACCCTATACGAGAACACTTTTTAGGTNATCACGTTCCACCCTTCACGGCTTTGGTAAAGCTCTAGAAAAGTGGAAGAGTTTCACTCCTCTAAGGGAAGAAGGAAGCTCAAATAATGGAAGTAAAAGAGCAATAACAAAATAAAANAGGGAGGGTGAAAGTCTAGTTAGGTGGCCTTGAATCTTGTTAGGTGGACTTGAAGAGTCTTGTTAGGTGGACTTGAAAATCTTGTTAGATGGACTTGAAAATCTTGTTAGGTGGCCTTGAATTCTTTGATCCTCATTTGTTTTGAGCTTTGATAATTGGCACCTCAGTAGTTTGTAGCTTTAATGCAATTGGCTCCCCAGTAGTTTGTAGCTTTGACGCACAAAATCCTGAAAAGAACAACAATTAATGCATTATTTTTTATTCACACACTAATTCTAATTTGATTTATTTTGACTAGTTTAACTTTATTCAACTAATACAATTTATCTATTAAATTATGCCTTAATTAGGGTTAATTAGAGGTCCAGTGGGCAAAGCATACCGATATTACGTACCGATACTGTGTATCGATACTCTTTGCAAAATTTTGAAATTTTAAAATTACTTTGTCAAGCTTTTGGGCCATGGTTTATTTGGTTTCAAGGATACAAATGGACTAAAATGGAGTATAAAATGTGATGCATCGACCACGATTGAATTAAATGAGAAAATGTACACGGGTTACACGTGTGGATTATGACCCCGGTTAAAGGGAATGTGATTGAAATGATGTAGGGTAATGCGACAATCATGAGTATTTTCATGGGTTGATGGGTGGTCAACGGTTGTTAAAGGACCCCCGATTTAGGGGGCGTCACAGCTTGGTATCAGAGCTTAGGTATGCAATTTACCTAGGGCTGTTGGGCATATGTATAGACCATTGCATGCATTGTGCATTCATGATTATGTGCTTAAATGTTATATGCTACATGTTATGTGATATGTGTTATGTGAATGATGTACATGGTAAAATGTATATGAAAAAGTGACACTAGGGCTAGAAAACATAACCTTGGAAGTCGAAAAACAAGGGAACGAGATAGTTCAAGGTGTAAAGGTCTATTAGTAGGTGACATAAGCTCTACTAGAGAGATAGGGAGATAAATCTTAGAGTTCAAAGTTGGTCACTACTTTGGGATACTAAATTGGTGTTCTATTACTATCTGACATGTGTGTAGATAACTAGTAGAGGAAGAGAACGCCAAGGCGGTGGGTGGAACAATAACCAACCACCACCGACCTTTGACCAACAAGCCATTGTAGAGGCTATGAGTATAATGGTTACTAACTTAGCATAGACAAGCGCCAATATGAGCCAGGGGGCTCAAGCCATCCAAAGGAGTTTGAGTTCTATGAGCCATCAACATTCATGGAAAAAACAGAGGACAACATATCAGGCAGGTCAGATGACTTGCTATTTTTGCCACCATTAGGGCCATGTGAGGAATAATTGTCCCCTGAGGCGAAACTCACGGAGTTCCGAGACGTCTCAATCTCATTTGTCAGTGGGATTCACACCAACACACGTTGTTCCTCCCTGTCCCATTATGGACCAGATATATTTGTTCCAACTATAGGGTGCTGTCTAAGCCCCTAGTACTTCACGTGCGAAGACTCCACAAGCAAGCCGAATGAACCAGGATGTCAGCCAATGCCAAGGTCGATCCTCCCAAAGCTGGAGAAATCAGAGGCTTTCCTACTAGGCAAGCCAAAGGACTTGCTATCATTGCAACCAATCGGGGCATACGAAGTGGGATTGTTCTCAGCGACAGGGATCTTAGAGCTCTAGAGCATCCCAGTCCCAGCCTTTGGTGGAGCATGCACAGACGCACTTTGTTCCTCCTTACCCCATCACAGACCAAGGAAGCCAGTATCCACTTCAGGATGCTACACAGGCCTCTACTACTTCAAGTGCAGGGTTCCTGCATTTAGGCCAGATGGGCTAAGGTATGGGTCAAGGCCGAGGACAGGGCATGCAGGCTGGGACTTCGAGGATCCAAGGGTGGGTTTGCGTCATCACACCATAGAATGAGCTGATGGATTAATCGGTAACCCACAATACATTTCTTACTTCCCTGTATATGAGTACATGTGTCAATTGATTAGGGCATATTCTATACCATTATTTTCATGTTTCGTTGAGGAAATAAATTTAGAAATCGCAACCCTACAGGAGTCCTTATGGAAAAAGTCACCCCTAGGAGCTAGGGTGTGTGTTGACCAAATATGTCAGGACTGTGAGTTAGAGATCTTGGAGATTCTACTCACCATGGACATAAGGGTCATGAACATGTCAGAGTTTGATGTTGTCCTTGGAATGGATTGGTTGGCGGCACATCGGGTCGTCATTGATTGTGATCGAAAGAGGGTAACAGCCTACACACCGGAAGGTGTTTGTTTCAATTTTTAGTGGGAAAAGCATGAAGCTTTGCCCCAATCCATGTATGACTCCCATTGGCATGGACAGTTAATGGGTTGGCTTACAAGCCTTACCTTGGAAGACGAGATGAGATAGGAGTTGGGTCTACCTCGGGCTGTGTGTGAGTATGAGAATATTTTTCTGGATGAACTATTGGGATTACCTCCCCATAGGGATATAGACTTTAGCATTGAGTTACATCTTTGTACATTGCTGATTTCTATGACTCCACATAGGATGGCGCTAGCTGAGTTACAGGAACTCAAGGTTCAACTGTAAGAATTGTTGGACAAGGGTTTTAGTAGACCGAGCACTTTACCTTAGGGCATTCCCATATTGTTTGCCAAGAAGAAGGACAAGACCTTTCGATTGTGTATAGACTATCGACAGTTGAATCGGGTTACTATCAAGAACAAGTACCCTTTACCGAGGATCAACGATCTGTTTGATCAATTGGGGGGAGCGTGGGTCTACTCCAAGATAGATCTTTACACCGGCTACCATTAATTGAGGATTAGGGAGGCAGATATCTCTAAGATGGCGTTTAGAACGCAGTATGAGCATTTTGAGTTCATCGTGATGCCATTTGGATTGATGAATACCCTGACGGCATTCATAGATCTCATGCATAGAGTGTTCCAACCCTATTTAGATCAGTTTGTTGTAGTATTTGTTGAAAACATCTCGATCTACTCCAAGCCTGATGAGGAGCATGAGGGTCGCTTGAGGGTTGCTCTCTAGACCTTGACAGACCATCAATTATACGTCAAGTTCAAGCAATGTAAATTTTGGCTAAACGAGTTGAAATTTTTGGGTCATGTGGTGTCAGCTTTGGGTGTATCCGTGGACCAGGAGAAGGTTGAGGCAGTTATAAATTGGGAGAGGCCGTGGTCAGTCTTTGAGATACGCAGTTTTTTGGGACTGGTAGGGTATTACAAAAGGTTCATTAAGGACTTTTCTCGACTAGCTGCACCTATGACCAAGTTGACCAGAAAAGAGGTCAAGTTTGAGTGGAATGATTTGTTTGAGAAGGCATTCCAGGAGTTGAAAAAGAGGCTTACTTCATCTCCTATCTTGATAGTCCCGGAGAGGGGACAGAGGTACACAGTGTATTGTGATGCCTCTAAGGACGGACTGGGTTATGTTTTGATGCAGTCCGGGAGGGTAGTGACTTATGGTTCTCAATAATTAAAGAACCACGAGCAGAATTATTCTATGCATGACATGGAGTTGGCGGCCATAGTCTTTACCTTGAAAGCTTAGCGCCACTACTTATATGGTGAGTAATTCGAGGTATTTTCGGACCACAAGGGTCTGAAGTATATTTTTACACAGTAGGACCTCAACATGAGGCAGTGCAAATGGATGGAGTACTTGGAAGATTACGACTTCACTCTGCATTACCATCCTAGTAAGGCGAATGTGGTGGCTAATGCACTCTGCCGGAAGTCACAGAGAGTCTTGACTAGTGTGGCTTCTCGGGAGTGGTAGATGCTCAAGATTGTGGGATAGTTCGGGCTACGCTATATGGGTTAAGCTTATGGCACTTTGAGGAGTCTAGTGGCTACGCCTTCCTTACTGAGTAGAGTGATCGAGTCCCAGGGACAAGACACAGAGATATTATCCATAAGGGACCGAGTGAAGGCGAGTACCGGTGACGAGGGTTGGGCTATTCACTTTGATGGCAGTCTTCGGTATAGGAGAACTAGTTAGCAGATTTGAGGGAGGAGATTCGTAGGCAGTTCCATTGCTCCTGATTTGTTGTGCATTCAAGTGGCACGAAGGTATACCACGATCTTCGTCTCTAGTATTATTGGAGCAGGATGACGAGACACGTCGGGGACTTTGTTAGCCGATGTCTCACATGTTAGCAGGTAGCACTAGAGACCAACAGGGTTACTCCAGCCCTTGGAGTTAGCTGAATGGAAGTAGGAGCACGTCACGATGGATTTTGTGACCCACTTGCCACATACATCGCAGGGACATAACGCGGTGTGAGTGATAATGGACTGGCTTACAAAGTCGGCACACTTTTTGGCAGTACGGATGACCTTCACACTGGAGAAATTCTGTCTGTTACACATACGGGAGATCGTACGGTTGCATGAGGGTACCCGTATCTATTGTATCCGATCGGGATCCCAAGTTCACAGCTCATTTTTGGGAGAGCTTCCAGCGAGCCATTAGAACACAGTTGATGATGAGCACTACTTTTCATCCCTAGACGGACGGTCAGTCAGAAAGGACCATCCAGATTTTAGAGGACATGCGTTCTAGATCTCAAGGGTAGCTGGGAAGAGCACCTACCCTTAGTAGAGTTCTCCTACAACAATAGTTATTAGGCGAGGATGGCACCCTATGAGGCACTATATGGGAGGCCTTGTTATTCTTCGATTTGTTGGATGGAGGTAGGAGAAAGACCCTCTATGGGTCCGGAATTAGTTAGAGACACCTTAGAGAAGGTGGACTTCATACAGAAGTGTCTTTTCACGACTAAGAGCCGACAGAAGAGCTACACTGATAGACGGTAGCGACCCCTAGAGTTTGAGGTGAGAGATCATGTCTTCTTGAAGGTAATGCCTAAGAGAGGAGTGGTCAGGTTCAGCAAGCGAGAAAAGCTACCGTCGAGGTATATCGGGCCCTTTGAAGTACTTGAGAGGATGGGTATAATTGCTTACTGGTTGGCGTTACCGCCAAATTTATCAGGTGTTCACGCGGTGTTTCATGTCTCTATGCTCTGGAAGTATACTTCGGATCCGACACATGTGGTGGATTGGAGTGAATTGATTGTTAATGCGGATGAGACCTTTAAGAGGGACCGGTGCGTATTATGGATAACTGGGAGCAGGTTTTGTGAGGCAAGACCGTGCGGGTAATGAAGGTGCTATGGCAGCACCGAAGAGTGGAAGAGGTGACATGGGAGCGTGAGAATACCATACGTACCAACAATCCGTTCTTGTTCGAGGATGGAGGAACAAGTTTTATAATTTCTAGTATAATAATATTGTTGCATATGCATGCGATTAAGTGTTTATGTGTGTGTGAATTTCGGGGACGAAATTCTTTTAAGGGGGGAAGAATGTAAAACCTGAGAAAATTTAAATTTTTTATAAAAACGGGCAAAATGGTAATTTACTATTACAGTACGAGTTGTAAACTTGAAATTTTCTAGAAATTTGATGAAGAAATGGACCTCACCGTTGGATTCGTCTCGCAAAATCTAGTTACCTTGTCAAATTTCATCAAATTCCAAGATAGTCGGATTTTTTACGTTTTATGAGGCGGTCGAGTCTTTGGTGACCGAAAAATAGGATTTTTAATAAAATTTTGAAAGTTGAAAAATAATTGAAGGCAAATTAAAATAAAATTATTTTGAACTTGAATCGGGACGAAATTTAATTATTTCGAGGCGAAAACGGACCCTAGAAATAAAGGACCGTGTAGCGCGTTGTGGGCCAAGTGTTCAAGGGGTATAAATAGGGGGCAAAATCAGATTTCACCGCCATTTCTTCACCCGGTTTCAACGTGTGAAGAGAGGAGAGGAAAAAAAAGAAAATTCTCAACTTCTCTCTACGATCTACAAAGATTGAGTGCTCAAATTTGCTCGGGCCAAGAACAAAAGTCGTTCTCCTCGTCGAGGGCTATGCCTACGTACCAAAAACAACGGGTTTCATCGAAGTTCCAAAATCAAGCTTGGAGAAATCAAGGGTTTTTGGTGAAATTGAGACTCTTGAAGGTTTCTACCAAGTGGGTTTACGCTTCAAAAGATAGGGTTTCTTCTTACTCGGGTTTATTTTACAATCTAGGATGTTATATGTAATGGGTAGGTTGATAGAATTATATATCACTTACCAATTTTTGTGAAATTGATAGAAATGGTTTAAAATGAATTCCTAACTTGAAATTGATATGCGGTAGTTGCTTGGGCAATTCCACGGAAATGTGATTTATGGACATGTTATATGTGTACATTATTGCCATGATGAGTTTAGTGTTACTAAAACAAAAATCGTTTTATGTGACGATTTCTTTCGTTGCTAAAGTAAAAAAAATTGTCGCCAATTATTTTTTGGCTATGTTTTTTTTTCGTCGCGTATTCGTCGCAATAGCCTCGTCGCAGAAAGTATTTTGCGACGAAAAAACGTTGCGAAAATTTGAAAAAAACGTAACTAAAATTTTTTCCACCAACGTAAAAAATTAACACAATTAATACATTTTACATCTTTTCCATTCAACATACATTTCACATCTTTTTAAATTTTTTTTTTTAATTTTCAAAAAGAATGAATTACAGGAATCAAAGAACAAGAAGTTCTAAAAATTGAAAAAATGACTTTAATCCTTCAAGAGGATTTAAACCATCTCTAATTACATTTAATGTCTCTTAAACTTGAACAGTTCCAGCAGTCCAGCTCCATGCCTTGAAATACCATTGATTAACCCTAATTAAAGTATAATTTAATAAGTAAATTGTGTTAGTTGAATAAAGTAAACTAGTCAAAATAAATCAAATTANTGATTAACCCTAATTAAGGCATAATTTAATAGGTAAATTGTGTTAGTTGAATAAAGTTAAACTAGTCAAAATAAATCAAATTAGAGTTAGTGTGTGAATAAAGAATAATGTATTAATTGTTGTTCTTTTCAGGATTTGGTACGTCAAAGCTACAAACTACTGGGGAGCCAATTACATTAAATCTACAAACTACTGGGGTACCAATCATCAAAGCTCAAAACAAAGGGGGATCAAAGAATTCAAGGCCACCTAACAAGACTTTCAAGTCCACCTAACAAGATTAAAAGCCACCTAACAAGACTTTTCAAGTCCACCCAACAAGATTCAAGGCCACCTAACAAGACTTTCACCCTCCCTTGTTGCCTATAAATACCACCCCTTAGGACTTGTAAAACATTCATCTTTTGGTAGTGAAAAACCCTCCAAAAGTATTATTAATTTCCTTATTGCTTATTGCATTCTTTAAGTATTGTTTTCTTTTATTGTAGTATTGTTTTCTTTTAATTTATTGCTTTCTTTTATCGTGTTATTGCTTTCTTTTATTTCCATTGCTTGAGCTTTCTTCTTCCCTTAGAGGAGTGAAACTCTTCCACTTTTCTAGAGCTTTACCAAAGCCGTGAAGGGTGGAACGTGATTCACTCATTCTTTGTCGAAGATCGGCTCCTTGTGTAAAGTGTTTTACCTTGTAACTCCTCTACTTGGAGGGATGAGCATCACTCACTTTTCTAGCTTTAACAAAGCCATGAAGAGTGAGTAGTTTCTCATCCAATCTTTAGTAAGAGGTGATTATCCGGAAGTTATATTTATGCATTTCGTTTATGCTTAGCTCTAGTCTTTATTTCTTCATAATGTCTTCTCATCATATTGTTGTCTTTATTTTAAGCATGAATAGCTAAATCTCTTAGTTGGCAAAACCAAGAGGAACCTCCACTTGGGTATACCATTTCAACTCATTCTCCTCCCCTCTTTCAGAGTTCAATGGTTCGGTTTGACTGGGTTGAGGGTGGATAACTTGGTGAGTCTTTGATATTCCGTAGGCCTAGTCACGGTTTATGCTTAGATACTCACCAATCTTACCCCTAGCTTCCCACGAATCAATCGTTCATTCATGCTCTATTGGAGGAGGGTTTCGAGTTGAGACGGTATTCCTATTGGAGTGACCTCTTGGATTTGCCAACATTTGTTTCTCATTTTACTAGCATCAAAACAACTTCACCAAACAACTTCCAACAATCAAAGATTTTACACTTTCTTTCTCCAAAAATCACCTTCCCCTCGGTTTACTTCCTTCCTCGTGTAAACGACCTTGGAATACCACCAAGTAAAACACGATCCGTGAAAGTCTCCCTGTGCTTAGGGTGCACTTTTGTTCACACATACTCANCGCGAAAGTCTCCTTGCGCTTGGGGAGCACTTTTGTTCACACATACTCACATTTGAAATCTCATTCATCCACCATTCCGTTGCCCTTTCTTTTGACATCATCCCTAGGAGAGTGACACTCCCCTTCATTCATATACTATACATGCTAAAAGGTGATGTTTATAGGTTAGGAAACAACAAAGAATTTTGTCAAGCAACCATCTCCAAGCTCAACAGATCAGTACCAGCCCTGCTAAAGTAAGATCAGAAAATCAGGCCACAGTCCAGGTGCCTGATCCATTCAGCTCCCAGTTCTTTACAACAGATAGCACCCTCCGAACGTCATTGATACATTGATACCAGACGAAAACATGAGAACATCCCTAGAAATCCATACTTAAACATCATTGGAAAAACTTGTGGATATCTAAATCCCCCTTATGCCTTAAAAACGTTTAAGATACAAATATTTGATTCATACAAGTAGTAGNTGAAACTCTTCCACTTTTCTAGAGCTTTACCAAAGCCGTGAAGGGTGGAACGTGATTCACTCATTCTTTATCGAAGATCGGCTCCTTGTGTAAAGTGTTTTGCCTTGTATCTCCTCTACGTGGAGGGATGAACATCACTCACTTTTCTAGCTTTAACAAAGCCATGAAGAGTGAGTAGTTTCTCATCCAATCTTTAGTAAGAGGTGATTATCCG